>JAWPHD010010390.1:0-94146 GCA_037043455.1 Cyrtodaria siliqua
GGTGGGGTATGTTTACAGTAATGACGAATGTGGTGATATTCTGTATCTGTATGGTACACGTTTCCGTCACAATTGACGATTAAAACGCGGGTTGGTTGCGCATTAATTAATATCAAATATTCAATTCAATTCAATTCTTTATTAGGAAAAACTGCATAAACAAGCTAGTACAGAAATAAACAGAGTACAGTTATCATCCTAGAACAGAAAGTAGAAAAAGATCAGTTGCTTTTATAGAGTATACTACAACAATAGTGTATTTAAAATACATGCATAAATATTATATTGTGTAGTTTATCTGCCTATAAAAAGATTACATATTAACTAATGACTTTGATATGAAAGAGCAGAGAAGGGAACAGTCCTTTTTGGTATTTGGATTTAAAAGTTTCTTAGCTAAGATAATGTCTTCGCAATTGATTTCTAGTGAAGAGAATTGTTTATATAGCACTTTTCTTTCTTGCAAATTTCTATTGCAGTGCAACAGGAAATGTATTTCATCTTCAATTTTATCACAGAAAGAGCATAATCTGCTATCACGTGGTATTTTAGGACGGGCATATCGACCTATTTCTATTTGAAGTCTGTGTGAGCTTATTCTTAGCCTAGTTAAATCCCTAGTAATTGATTTTGGTAGTCCAAGTTGTAGGTATGTCTGAATTCCGAAATTGTCACAAATATTTGAGTAAAAATTAAGCTTGAGTACTTGGTTGACTTTATAATTACAAAGATTAGCATCCAAAGTTTCCGAATAATGAGATTTTGATCTAAAATGGTTCATGTCAAAATTAAATATACTTAACGATGAATTAAAATGAGAAGAAAAAATGAGAAAATGGATAGGAAACTGGGAAAGGTAATCGCTAATTGCGTGATAGGCCTTCATCATCAATCCTGTCTGGCTACCGTAGCGGCCCCTGGGAATTCACCCAACCAGCATAGCACTGAGAATCACTATAACCTAACAAACAATCAACTGGGACAGGGTTTAAAATGAAAGTTTGGAAAGCTCCTGTTTATAAGATACCAAATCAGGAGCCTCAGCCACAGTGGCTGGGAAAAAACTAAATTTGAGAGAGTCGTTGGAAGAAGATAACTGTCTAAATTTCAAAGAGTGATTGGACCTGGTGCGAGATGATGCAGGTGTCAGGAACTCGGATGCTGGTATGTCCACTAGCCCGTGAATAATCTTAAAGAGCATGGTGGGCTGGCTCTTAGTACGCCTTGACTCCAGGGTCTCCCATTCTAGGTGCTCCAACATAGATGTGACACTGCTAGTGTTCCTGTAGCGGTTAGTGATGTACAGTGCTGCCCGACGCTGAACCATCTCTACCTTCTTGATGTGCTCTTGGGTGTGAGGGCTCCAAATAGTAGAACAGTACTCTAGGGTGGGTCGTACTAGTGAGAAGTATGCCGAGGACTTTGTTTGTTCGTTGGAAATCCTCAGGTTCCTTCTCAAGAATCCTGATGTACTGTTTGCCTTCTTGACTGTTTTGTCGATATAGAGGCTCCAATTCATGTCTTTTTGTAGTTCCACCCGAGGTACTTTGCCGAATCCGTGGTCTCTAGGATGTGACCCTTCAGTGTGTAGTTAGAGGCTACCGGTGATCTTGATCTAGAGACTCTGAGGGTGCTGTATTTGTCTGGGTGGAAATCCATGCCCCATATACTTTCCCATTCGGCGAGTGGATCTAGGTCATTTATAAAAATGAGGAACAACAGTGGGCCTAATACCGTGCCTTGAGGTACTCAGCTAATAACAGGCACACTGTCTGAAGTGGCGCCATCTACTAGGACCTGTTGCTCTCTTTTCGATAGAAATACCTTGATCCACATCAGTGTGCTGCCTCTTATTCCATAGTGGGCTAGTTTCCTCAGTAAGCATTCATGAGGGACTCTGTCGAATGCCTTGGAAAAGTCCAGGATGATCAAGTCATGTTGGACTCCGTTGTTGAGGGCTGTGACTAGTTCAGGAACTAGTGTCAGTAGCTGTGTTTCGCAGCTCCTCCTGGCTCAGAATCCATGGTGGCAGTCCGTGAGTATGTGGTGAGCATCAAGGTGCTTGAGGACGTTACTGGTTATGATGAGTTCCTGTATCTTGCAGCAAAGGCTTGTAAGGGATACTGGACAGTAATTGCTGGCCTTGTACTTTTCTCCCTTCTTAAAGATTGCCGTGACGTTTGCTATCCTCCAGTCATTTGGTATCTCTCCAAGTTGTAGACTTGTTTGGAATATGACCGTCCGGAATGGTGCAATTTCATTGGCTAGTTCTTTTAAGATCCTTGCAGGAAGCTGGTCGGGTCCACAGGCTTTGCTTGGGTTCATTTTCTTTAAGAGCTTTGCAACCCCTTCTATGGTGACCACTATGTCTGACATTTGAGCGAATGGTGCCCCTGCTGGTGTTGGCATATATATCAGTTATGTCCTCATTGGTGAATACTGACTGGTACTGGCGGTTGAGTATGTCAGCCTTGTCTTTGGCATCGGCATAAAACTTCCCATTTTCTTTCAGTGGGGCTACTCCGCTGCTGTCCTTCTTCTTCTTTGATGTAGGACCAGAACTGTTTCTGTTTGTTGGGTCTGTCCTCTTGGCCAGCTGTGTTTCCGACATCGATGATTGTCTCGATGTACCTCCAGTATGACCGTCACTGCTTTCTGAAGATTAGTCTTTGTCTCTCTGTACAGTCTGATGTCTTTGGCACACTTGGACTTTGCTTTCCTCGCAAACAGCTTGTTTCTTTTGCGTATAAGGGTCTTGACCTTCTTGTCGATCCAAGGTTTGTGGGTCTTATTTCCTCGCAGCAACTTGGTAGGAACATATTTTACCATGAGTGTGTGGATATTTTCCTTGAACTCAGTCCAAAGTTGTTCAATGATTGAACAACTTTGGACTGAGTTCAAGGAAAATATCCACACACTCATGGTAAAATATGTTGATGTCCTTGGTACTGGGTGTGCTGACGAAGTCTTCTTCTACGGCCCTAAGTTCTTCCCTCATCCCATCAAAGTTGGGCTTTTTATACACGTTGACTTTCCTTGGTGGTACCTTGACTCTCATTGGGCGAAGACTGGATTCTATGTAGACTGCTGCGTGGTCTGAAATCACCTCAATCTTGTTAATGAGTGTCTGGTTGTTCGTGAAGAAAAGGTCAAGTATGTTCGCAGTTGTTTCTGTAATGAGAGTCGGTTCTTCTACGACTTGGTCGAGAAAAGCATCCTTTGTCAGAGTCAGTAACTGGTTGCATTGACTTCCATGGCTGGAGTAAGGCTTTACACTCTCGTCTTCCCAGTTAATATCTGCCAGATTGAAGTCTCTACCAAGCCATAAATGGGCCCCGTTGTTTGTGGGTATTCTTGTTATGTATGACTGGAGTTTGGCGAGGTACTCTGGATTTGTCTGGACCGGTGGTCTGTAGAAGGAGCCGACGTATAGGTCACTACTTCCCGTAACCTTGATCTTGGTCCAAACTAGCTCACAGTCGTCGTCGTCGGTCACCTTCAGCTCCTCTGGTTCATTACTCTCTTACTGGTCTGATATTAGTAAAAACACTCCACCACCTTTACCATCTGGTCTGTCTTGGCGGTAATACTGGAAACCCTGTGGATTTTATATTTGGGTTAAGCCATGATTCACTGCCAATAATGATGTCGGCCTGTAGAGAAGAGATCAGGTTGTTTAGCTGGTGAGGATGTGGCTGTGTGATAGTTAAAGCTAATATCATGGTCCGAGACTGGTGTATAGTTACTCAGAAGTGAGAAAGAGTTGGATGACTCAAGGATGGTTGTGTCGAAGATGCCGGTGGATATGTTTGGTACACCGCACTGGAAGCATTCCCAGCTGATATTTTTCATACGATAGTAGACTGCATCAGACATACCCATACACTCTTGGTAGTACCAGATGTCGCAGGAATCACAGCAGGTTCCTGGTGTGCTCCACTTAACTGCTTTGTTGCAAATTCCACAAGGGAACTTCACTGGTCTGGGACCGGGATTTGGCTCCGGAGCATAGGACTGGGCCAAAAGAAGGCTGCACAAGTAGATTAGAACTAACTTCTTCCGACAAACAGGACGCTTTTGACCGGCTGCATCTTAGAGTTGATATGAACTGTGTGCAGATTGAATAAACTGTAACCGTGATAGGTCGGTCGTCCCATCACTCTTGAAAAGGTGTAGGCAGTTATCTTCATGATTAAAAGCTACATTCAGTAATAAAACTGAAACTAAATATTGGGTACCCGGTTAGCTCAGTTGGTGTCAAGGATAATTCAGTGAATGCGGGATAGCGGCACCGGGTGTCTGAGAGACCGGAAGAGCTGGACTATCTCTGATATTGGGTACACGGTGGCCCGATTAGCTCAGTTGTAGAGCACTCACCCTGTAAGCGAGGGGTTCCGAGTTCGGGTCCCGTACCAGCCACACTTTTTCCCCATGGTATACTTCAGTACTGTAAGGAAACATATACATGTACATGTAGTGCCTTTTCTCTACAAGTAAATTAATTAGAAAGGAGTCCATGGCTTTTGAATTTGGACAATTTAAGTGCACTTTCCTTTGACATTTAGGAAAAAAATAGCGTGATTTTCAGTATTATATACAGGGAGATATTTTGTTTAAAAAAGAGAAAATTAAAATAAATGTTTTAGTAAACTATTGGTCATTTATTAAACAGAGAATTCATAACTTCACATCCTGTCATTAGTTGCAAATTTCCGAGATATTCAGTAGGTGAAAATAAAGGAGTTTGCTCTGACTTTATCCTCTCTCTATATGAAAAAAATCAAACTATTAAACATAACAGAATTTAATTCAAATGTATCCATATTGGTGTTTTAAAATCAGAAAGCACCAACAGAAGATACACTGATGTACACAAAAAATAAAGCTTTTAATATAATTATCACTACAAAAGTTTTTATTAGTTTTATAAAATGTATTAGTTTTAAAGGCCGGGGTCATTATGAGTATAAAAGCTGGGGGAACTGAAAAATGGCTACTATCACTGAACACTCTAAGCTGTCTGCAGGCACAACATCAGTGGAGTGTTTTTGAAAATTTAAATGGACCTACCTTACACATTTTGTTGAAAATTGCCATGTACATTCTTGAATGTACGATGTTTATTCTTTGTGAATATGAAAGCATTATGACACTTGCAAGTGATATATTCAAAAAATCATTTTTGAAAACTGTTGTAAAATTCAAATTTCATCCAGTAGTGATTGACAGCTAACAAAAGTTCATGACCTAGGTATCAGCCAACAGCAGCACAGCTCCCAGAGATAAGCCAAAGCACATACCAATTCATTGACATATGGTGGGAATAAATTACTACAAATACTACACAGATTTTGGAAGACCAACTGATTTATGTTGGATGTTTTATTAACCCAGAGGAGGAATGACTAGATTTGTGCAATCACATTAGAATTATCAGTTAAATTGTATTACTCCCACAAATGACCCATGTATGGAGCATTTGGTAGATTTGGGAACCATTGCCTAATCAGTTCTAAAACACATTTTGGCATTACATGTATGTCACTTCTATGCCATACATATTTTCGAAACCGCCTGTCTCTCTGCAATGCCTCGGATTTCTCCTTCACATAACGCGGATCCATCCATGCATTACGATGAAACATCATTTTCAAAAATCATTTACATGTATATTTCTCTTTACATAATCCACTATTGCATGGATTAGGGAGAACATTCTCCGTTTCCCACCATAATTGCCTGTTTGGAATCCTCGAGATTCAAGAGTCCTGATCCAAGAGCCCTGCGCAGAAACCAGGGAAAGAAAAATTATAAGGCACTGAGGTTCAACTACAGGGACAGCATATGGAAAAGTACATGGTTCAAGTTTGTCAGACCCAATAGACGGCAACAAAGGAGACAATGAAGTCAGACATATTAGGCTAATATTGTGTATAAAATAAATACCTGGAGTGGTATTAAATTTTCAAGAAGGCATATTGTTTGTGACAAGCCCTGGTGAAAACATTTTATAAATGTATACAAAATATTTAAAATTATGGTTGAGTTACTTTTGATTTTTTTTGTGTGAAAAAGTCAGCTTCTCTTATGCTTCTAAATGGTAGTAGAAGGTAAATATTATATATAGTTTTTGTTTTTATTAGAGTCTATTAGGGACACACTCCTAAGTTTATAATTCCACTTATTGATAGGTAATAGATAATTGCCTAGAGCGATTACCTCTTCATCTACAGTTTATTGCTCTCCATACCACATGTGTTTATGTTTACAAACAGCACACACTAGACCAGTAGATAAGCCACTCCCACTTTGCCTAATTTGCTTAATGGCCTACCGTATGGTTATTAAAGATTTTGAGATCCGGTCTTTAATTAAAGTTAGTTGAGCATCAACGATAAACACCGAGTTTAACCCCTACCAGAATGTGAAGGGATTTTATTTTGGTGATCACTGATTGGTCAAATTATTTTGATGATGTCATGTGAAAGTTATGAATAAACTGTGGTTTCGCTGTACTAAAAAAATATTTTCTTTAAGAATTGGGGGAATCAGGTTTATACAATTGGAAGGGGTCATCTTTCAAAAGGTTAAACCAATATATTGTCATGTATTTTATTATAAAGCTCAGTAAAATGAAGGTATACAAATATTTTTTATAAAAACCTAAGATAAAAATGTTCCACAGGTTAAAAAATTGGTGTTTGTGTATATATACATGTACATTTAAGTTGACTTTTACATTATTACCTTATCACAATTTCATTTGACAACTGTGACATTTATAAAACTCTTCGTTGTAGTGAATGAATTAAGTTGACAGAGAAATGAGATGTTTCTATTTTCTTTCTTTAGGGGACTCCACAAGTGGTAAAAGTTCACTATGTCAGGTGTTCCACAGCGATAATTCTTTCTTCCCGAAAAATTACACGATGGTAAGTGTTGAGATACCCCATCAGGCTTTTATGATTGAAAGGTCATTTATAAGAAATCACATAATAAAACAGATTGTGTTCCATCAACCGCATCTGTGGCTCAGTAGTAGACCATCTGCCTCGCATTCAGAGGGACAGAAGTTTGATCCCTGGCCGAGTCACTCCAAAGACTTTATCAATAGGGTACTAGTAGTAGTAAATAACATGTTGAGTTCAGCATATACAGGGCAATGCTAGGACTGATTGGCCCCGGTGTCGCCGTATAATGTGGCTGGGTACGGCATCATGTCGTGTCGACGGCGTGGTATTCCAATGTGGCAGCACTAAAAAGTTGAGAGCATTGATGCTCATCATTCAGTTTCAAATTAATTTTGTTCTCTGGAGCTAGAGACGAGCACAGTTAGTCCTTGATGAATATTTGCCAGAAGATTGAGGGGCTTTAAATTAATTGAAAGAAGACGGTATTTTCCTTATGATTTGTTGAACTTTTTCAACGTCATGTGAGTATATTCAAGGATTTTACTAGTCGTGTCTGCAAGTAATTAATGTTGCTGAAACTTGCTTATTATATAATGTACATGTATAATACAAAGGGACTGATTAACATGCTTACCGTATTTCCCCTTATTGGAGCACCTCCTCTAACAGCGTCCCACGTCAGTTCAAAAACAATATAACAAAATAAATATACAGTGTTACCTGCCGAATCCGACTACCCTCGGCAGGGCTCGAAATTAGCACTAGTCCTGTAGCCCGGGGCTAGCAAAGTCTGTGTCTGGGTAGTCCCGATGGGCTAGTAACAAAAATTATTCAAATAAGAAATAAATTATAAATCGATAGATTATGTAGTGACAGCACTGTCTAACCTAACAGGTCTTTTAAAAACCTGATATTTCCAAAGTTTCAATAAATGTAAAACTCTGATAAAGAAACCGAAACTTGAATTTAAATAGTATTTTCTGTTGAATATTATATTGGGCTAGTAAATTTTGAGCAGGTCTAGTGATTTTACCCAACTACTAGACCGGTGGTCTAGTAAACTAAAAATGTTAATTTTTAGCCCTGCTCGGGCCCAACAAATTTGGCCGATATAGACAGGTAGTCGGATTAAAATTTCAATCAAAAATTTTCATTTATGAGAGAAGACGAATATTGCCTCAGTCCCAATCGGGTTTTCATTTATTTCACATATGCGTAATATTTACTAAACAAAGCATTAGCATACAGTGTATGCGACACTTATTTAAAAAAACATTTCCATTTTTTTTCTCGCCTTTTCGAAGAAAAAAAGAGACATAGGTGTTGCTTTTCCGGCGGCGGCGTCAACATTTAAGTTTTGCGTTTAGGTCATTTTCTCACAAACTGTTTGCACTAGACCTTTCAAACTTTGCTTGTAGTTGTATCTTGGGTGGTACATCGCAACGTGACAAAGCAAATGTGGAAGTGACCTTGACCCTCCAAGCAAAGGGCAGATAACTTAATAATTTTTAGGTTCAACTTTTGCATTAGGTCACTTTTTCACAAACTGTATGCACTAGACCTTTCAAACTTTGCTTATAGTTGTATCTTGGGTGGTATATTGCAACATGACAAAGCAAATGTGGAAGTGACTTTGACCCTCCAAGCAAAGGGCAGATAATAATTTTTAGGTTCAACTTTTGCATTTAGGTCACTTTTTCACAAGCTGTATGCACTAGACCTTTAAAACTTTGCTTATAGTTGTATCTTGAGTGGTACATCACTACGTGACAAAGCAAATGTGAAAGTGACCTTGACCCTCCAAGCAAAGGGCAGATAACGTAATAATTTTTACCTTCAACTTTTGCGTTTAGGTCACTTTTTCACAAACTGTATGCACTAAGATCTTTCAAACTTTGCTTATAGTTGTATCTTGAGTGGTACATTGCAACGTGACAAAGTTAATGTAAATGTGACCTTCACCATCCAAGCAAAGGGCAGATAACTTTAATTGTTACATTTACATCACTCTCTCATGAACTATAATTATACACTAGATGTTTTTACCTAATTTATAGCTTAATCTTTGGAAGAAAACATTTTATTTTGACATAGTTGTGTCTTGGGTAGTGCATCTTTTTGGATGCATGGATTTCATCTATGACCTTGACCTACTTTCTGGAGCTGATGATTTTTAGCTCTACTGGCCAAGGGCCTTCATTTTTCATCCGATCTTTGCCAAACTTTAACAGATTGTTAATATCAATGAGAGCTCGCACAAGTTCGAAAACCAGCCAGATCGGACTAGTAACAGCGGAGTTATGGCCCTCGATTTTGTTAAAAAATGCTATATTTTGCCACGTTAATGCGATAGGGCTTTCATTTTTCATCAATTCAATTCATTTTTCATCTGATCTTTACCAGATGTTTTGCCTTTTTTTTATTATTAAATCTGTAGTTACTTCATTTTTTATCTGAATTTTACCATATTTTATGAAATTTCATTCATAGAAGAAAGTGGGACAAATTAAAAAATGCCCATGCCAGACTAGACACAGCAGACATATTGCCCATGATTACCAGGTGAGCGATCTAAGGCCATCCTATCCCTGTTGTTTTTGCAATGTTTTAAAAAAACTACTGATGGGAAATTTTATGTCGACAACCCTTGATATAAGAGCCGTTTTAGCCAGTAGAGCATCCACAGGCCCTGTTGGGCCTCTTGTTTTTAATAGAATGGCATTTTGTTTCCAAACAAATGCACTTAAATATCATCTCAGCAAACGGCAAACTCGATTGTTTTTAGCTCTACTGATCAGAGATCAGCAGAGCTTATGCCGTGGTGCGTCGTCCGTCCGTCCGTCTGTCCGTCTGTCTGTCCGTAAACTTTTATTTGTAGCGACTTCACAGCTGAAACTACGGGATGGATATTCATGAAACTTTACAGAAATGTTGCCCATAAAGTCTAGTTGATCCTAGCAAAAATTCATGTTGATGTGAAATCCAAGATGGCCGCCAAAGCTAAAAATAGAGTTTTAAAATACAAGTTTGTAGCGACTTCTTCTTGAAAACTATAAGTGATATTGATATGGGACTTTTTCTAAAATGATCAGCATGACATGATGTTGATCCTAGTCAAAAATCGTTTTGATTCAGCGTTAAACATGGCTGCCAGCGGCCATCTTTGTTTACATAGAGTTATATAGTAAAAACTTGTAGCGACTTCACAGCTGAAACTACTTGGCGGATTGTCATGAAACTTTACAGGAATGTTGCTCTTGATGTCTAATTGATCCTAGAAAAATTTCAGGTCGGCCGGAAATTCAAGATGGCCGTCACAGCTAAAAATAGATTTTTAAAAAATAAGTTTGTAGCGACTACTTCTTGAAAACTATAAGTGATATTGATATGGGACTTTTTCTAAAATGATCAGCATTACATGATGTTGATCCTAGTCAAAAATCGTTTTGATTCAACGTTAAACATGGCTGCCAGCGGCCATCTTTGTTTACATAGAGTTATATAGTAAAAACTTGTAGCGACTACTCCTCTGAAACTACTTGGCGGATTGTCATGAAACTTTACAGGAATGTTGCTCTTGATGTCTAATTGATCCTATCAAAATTTCAGGTCGGCCAGAAATTCAAGATGGCCGTCACAGCTAAAAATAGATTTTTAAAAAATAAGTTTGTAGCGACAACTTCTTGAAAACTATAAGTGATATTGATATGGGACTTTTTCTAAAATGATCAGCATGACATGATGTAGATCCTTGTGGAAAATTATTTTGATTCAACGTTAAACATGGCTGCCAGTGGCCATCTTTGGTTACATAGAGTTATATAGTAAAAACTTGTAGCGACTACTCCTCTGAAACTACATGACGGATGTTCATGAAACTTCACAGGAATGTTGCTCTTGATATCTAGTTGATCCTAGAAAAATTTCAGGTCGGCCGGAAATTCAAGATGGCCTCCACAGCTAAAAATAGATTTAAAATAAATAAGTTTGTAGCGACTACTTCTTCAAAACAATAAGAGATATTGATATGGGACTTTTTCTAAAATGATCAGTATGACATGATGTTGGTCCTTGTCGAAAATCGTTTTGATTTGACCTTAAACATGGCTGCTTTGTTTACATAGAGTTATATAATGAAAACTTGTAGCGACTACTTCTTTGAAACTACCTGACGGATTTTCATGAAACTTCACAGGAATGTTGCTCTTAATGTCTTATTGATCTTAGCAAAATTTCAGGTCGGCCGGAAATTCAAGATGGCCGCCACGGTTAAAAATAGATTTTCAAAAAACAAGTCTGTAGCGACTACTTCCTGAAATCAAAATCAATCAGTAGAGCTTCAAGGTCATTGACCTCTTGTTAATTACTAAAATGTTTACAAAATTTCATTTAAGCATCATTGACCTTTTTATTTTTAAGTCCAGCCCCCGTTAGGCGAGACATGTGAATCCACGGATTTCTTGTTTAAAAGCATCATTGACCGTTTTATTTTTAAGTCAAGCCCCCCGTTAGGCGAGACATGTGAATCCACAGATTTCTTGTGTTTGTTTAAGTTCGGAATTTTTCTTTTAATATGCATTCTTCTTCAATACTTATGAGTTTGTTTATTTTTTCTAAAAAAGCTTTGTTTTTATAAACGGCAAAGTTTTTGATTTTTTCTAATATTTTCAAAACATCTGTCTCTGTCACAGACAAAGTCAGTGATAATTTTGTTTGCAACAAGTACCCGTTACGTATCTACATGTATTTGCATTGTATTGCTCAAAATTCGATCACCTCATTATTTGTCAAACACATTAACAATACAGTGTACCGTCATAAACACGGTCATTGATTATCACACCTTTCGTGACTAAAGTGAATCCGGTAATTATAATTTAGCAACAACAACACATTTAGCGGATCGGATTGGATATATGTTTTTGTATACAAAATGTTGTTTTGGGACAGTTTTGTTTGGCCGGTATTCGGAATAGACTATTCAGATTATACGAGTTTCGTTTAAAAGAAATATATAAGGAACAAAACGGGACCAAAAAGAAAGGTCGATGTAGAAAGGAATTTGGGTCGGACAGTGACCGGATTCGGTAGGTAACACTGTATGATTAGGCAGGTAACACTGTATATATATATACATTTTCGATCTTTTGTATCCAAAAATCATCAAAATTCAATAATAATAAAATACAGTTTAAGAGTGCCCACTTGACATTTTGCAAAGCGCCCAGGTCAGCTGGCCCGGGTTCTACTGTAGTGCCTGGGTCAGCTGGCCCGGGTTCTAGTATAGCGCCCGGGACAGCTGGCCTGGGTTCTACTATAGCGCCCGGGTCAGCTGGTCCGGGTTCTACTATAGTGCCGGGTCAGCTGGCCAGGGTTCTACTATAGCGCCCGGGTCAGCTGGTCCGGGTTCTACTATAGCGCCCGGGTCAGCTGGCCCGGGCTCTACTATAGCGCCCGGTTCAGCTGGCCCGGATTTTACCATAGCGCCCGGAACAGCTGGCCCAGGTTCTACTATAGCGCCCGTGTCAGCTGGCCCGGGTTCTACTATAGCGCCCGGGTCAGCTGGCCCGGGTTCTACTACAGCGCCCGGGTCAGCTGGCCCGGGTTCTACTATAGCACCCGGGTCAGCTGGCCTGCGTTCTACTATAGCGCCCAGGTCAGCTGGCCCGGGTTCTACTACAGCGCCCGGGTCAGCTGATCCGGGTTCTATTATAGCGCCCGGGTCAGCTGGCCCGGGTTCTACTATAGTGCCCGGGTCAGCTGGCCCGGGTTCTACTCTAGCGCTTGGGTCAGCTGGCCCGGGTTCTACTATTAGGGGAAATACGATATCTTAGTCCAAATCCAGCCAACTCATAATTAATACAAGCTTGTATGTGCTGTTGTATTACAGACGACAGGTGTGGAGTTACTGGTGAAACAAATAAACATACCAGACACAAAGGATGCAGTGGTAAGTGTCGCGTTGTTCATCAATATCAGTTTGAAAAAAAAGGTGTCATCAGACGTGTATATTAGTGCAGAAAACCCCTCACAGTAGGTTGCAATTAACTAAATGCAGTATATTGCTGTACAGAAAAACTACATTCAGTATTGAACTGCCCAAGCCTTCCAAGGTACATGGTTGTGCAAAAAACATCCTTGGTACACTGTTTTACATAAAACTACCCGGTACTTCCAGGCCCATTTATACACTGAGGCACACCGAGGCAGTTGTCTAGGTAGAATTTTGGGAAGGTTTCAAACATTGAAGTAGGCATTCTAATGGAATATCAAATAAAATCACTAAAATAGACTTGAATATATTTGTCTTAAACTGAAAATCTGGCCTAATGCACTGAAATGCAGGAAATCACATATCCGGTACATGTACTGTATATATCACATAACTGGTACATGAACATTTTTCTGGGGTATATGTTCTCAGACCCCGCTAGGAAGGGATTTGTCTCGATTAAATTCAGGGCTAGCTAAGGGCTAAGGGCCTGACCTGTGGTGGATTGATGTACATAATACTACTAAACAAAACTATAGCACTATAAACAACTCCACCATTTCATAATAAAAATACCGAGTACAGAAGGTTGCTATAGTGCATTGCAACCTGTTTATCATTAAGGCACATCTATATTTTATAGTGCATTGCAACCTATTTATCATTAAGGCACATCTACATTTGATAGTGCATTGCAATGTGTTTATCAATAAGGCACATCTATAGTATATTTTATAGTGCATTGCAACACATCAGTATCTATAAGAAACTATGAAAATAACCAACCAAAGTTCAGTGCTTCATTTTGCTGCGCATCCCGAGTCCCTGACTCACACTTTTTTCTGAGGACCCATCATTTGAAAATATGTGCATCCCATGGGATGCATAATTTGAAATCTGAAAACTGAATTTCATATGTTAATCTACATGGTAACTTAATCTGAAGGAGAAAAATGAACAATTAAAATAAGCAAAATCAATTGACCTAGCCTATATTCTAGTCCTTTTAATTTCTGTTTTGATCTTTCGACAAACTGTTGTCAACACCGTCACGGAACCCATTCATTTTCATTGGGACTCTTTGTTCTCATTTATGTGAGTTCTAGGGACTCATTCAGGCTGAATTCATAATGAAACATTGAGAGTTGAATAGAAAAATAGCAATTATAAATCTTACCACTTGTATAAATTAAAATTGTCATGGTAATGTTCATTTTAGTAGTATTTCTTTCATTGATAGTAGTACAAATTATCTGTATAGTATATTCAGATGTTCTTTAAGTTTTTGTTATAATATTCTTATATATTACATATATTCTATGCTTGTATTTTGCAGGAAATGTATTTGTATGACTCGGCTGGTAAAGAACTATTTGCAGAATTTATTACAAAATTTGTAAGTTTTCCATGCAAATCAGCTTTAATAGTAGCTTTCTGCTCATTTTGGTAATTTGTTTGATAAATGAATGTTGAACATTTCATTAATTACACCTCAGGGAGTAACTTGAATGAACAGACATAGAGGATCTGACATGAGTCGTCATTTCTTACAAAATTTTATTAAACGAGTTCAGGAATTTGTTATTATAATAACAAATTCCTGGACAAGTTTAATAAAATTTTGTATGAAATGACAACGAGTGTCAGATCCTTTTTATCACATGGCTCAAAAACGACAAGAAACTACACATTATTGCTTGTGGTGAATCTACATACGGCAGACTGTTACCCTCACAACATCGCCGATTCAGTGCTATATCCACGGACTAAACGGGTGTTCCGGGACATTGACTAGACGAACGTACTGACACTGCACTTGATTCGGTCGCCTTGTATTACACATGGTTAATATAAGGAAATGGGTATATTATACGGAATACAAGCAGTTCCATGTGATAAAATACTATCTAACCTAATGACAGACCTTGACCTACTTTTAACACTTCAGTGTTTGCAGTTAAGATGTTCACATCAGCTTCGTTTTTATGCCATGAAATGTTTTTAACATCTATGTGTGTACTTTATGTATTGCTCATATACCCGATTAAGGTCATTAGACCAGCCTTCACCTACTTTAATTGAACAACTTTTTACACATTATTGTTTAAAGTATCTATCCTGCCAACAAGAGCCAAATATTACAAAATATTTACACCGTTTCTAAACCTACTGATGACGAGCAATATATAAGAAATTAATTCACAATAACGATATTTCATTGATACTTCAACAATTCCACAATTTGAATCAGGTCATGAGATCACGTGAACATACACTGCCCTAAATAATTTCATGTAAAATAGAAATAATGCTATTTATTTCAGAAAGAAATTTAGACAGCAAAAAAGTGATCCTTGGCAAATTTTGAGTAGTATATATAACTTACCGGTATCCAAACTCTATAGCCACAATATAAAGGCTTTAACCAGCCAGGCCAAACATGAAAACATGAGTGTCAAACTAAGAGTTACCAACTCATAATTCATTTTACGCATATTCAATCACAGGTATCTTAATAACCGGTCAATAAACCTATACTTTTAATTGGCACATATATCTTATTATATGACCTGAACTCCTGGATAGAGTTTTGATTAACGGGTTTGCAGTGCAGTTTGGCGGGTTGGTTTCTTTGATCGTGGTTAAGGCTTTTCGTCAGCTTCTTTTCTAAGTCTGTTTTATCTGTAAACTCTTCAGATGCATCTAGATCAGTACTAGACATGTATACACAAAGTAAGTCCATCAATGATTTCCACCTTTTTTCTACGCTTTATGGATTCCGGTTTACATTTTCACATTTGTCATCATTTGAAGTTCATTATGTGGTACAGTCTCCCCGTGCTACGAATCAGTAGTGTTATTTTTACTGGTCCTCTGGGACCAACGAGCCCAATATAGGTGTCTTTGAAGTAGAATACCGCTTAAGCCGGTGCTAGGGGGCGTGAGAGGTCTTGCTTCTTTCATTACTTCTCATGAACAGAATCAGTAAAACCGAGTCTGCTGCTTTATTCTCTTAATTGTGTTTGTTGCTCCCAAAGGATCACCTTTATCAGTATTTATTCATACACATATACACTCGGTACATTTAAAAACGCAACATTTTTGATTTTCGATTAGTCCACTGTTTTTTTTTGTTCAAATCAAGAATGTATTTTATATTAGTAAACAAGTCTATTTGTCCCAAAGGTTAACATGGCGTTTAACAGTTGCATAAGATTTACTCAACTTTCAGTTAAAACACGTTTTGCACAAAGACTCTTTAACATCTCTAGAAATTAAAAAAAAACGCACCAAATGTTACATTTTCAAGTTTACTGAGTACATTTATGGTAGATGTGTATTATACCTTTCAAGTTTACTGAGCACATTTATGGTAGGTGTGTATTATACCTTTCACATTTATGGTAGATGTGTATTATACCTTTCACATTTATGGTAGATGTGTATTATACCTTTCAAGTTTACTGAGTACATTTATGGTCTATGTGTTTTATACCTTTCACATTTATGGTAGATGTGTATTATACCTTTCAAGTTTACTGAGTACATTTATGGTCAATGTGTATTATACCTTTCACATTTATGGTAGATGTGTATTATACCTTTCAAGTTTACTGAGTACATTTATGGTCGATGTGTATTATACCTTTCACATTTATGGTAGATGTGTATTATACCTTTCAAGTTTACTGAGCACATTTATGGTAGATGTGTATTATACCTTTCACATTTATGGTAGTTGTGTATGATACCTTTCAAGTTTAATGAGTACATTTATGGTAGATGTGTATTATACCTTTCAAGTTTACTGAGTACATTTATGGTAGATGTGTATTATACCTTTCAAGTTTACTGAGCACATTTATGGTAGATGCGTATTATACCTTTCACATTTATGGTAGATGTGTATTATACCTTTCACATTTATGGTAGATGTGTATTATACCTTTCAAGTTTACTGAGTACATTTATGGTAGATGTGTATTATACCTTTCACATTTATGGTAGATGTGTATTATACCTTTCAAGTTTACTGAGTACATTTATGGTAGATGTGTATTATACCAGACAAAGGTCACGATATCTGACCTGAACTACTATTTTCATTTCAATGATTCTTGGTAAGGGTTACTCCAGTAAAACATACCTGGGACCCCAGGAAGGCAATTGAATAAACATCTATCGGTGAAGTTTGGTTTTTAGCTTGACTGATCAGAGATCAGCAGAGCTTATGCCGTGGTGCGGTGTCCGTCCTCTGTCCGTCCGTCCGTCCGTAAACATTTTTTGTAGCGACTACTCCTCTGAAACTACTGAATGGATTTTCATGAAACAGAAATGTTGCCCATGAAGTCTAGTTGATCCTAGCAAAAATTCATGTTGATGTGAAATCCAAGATGGCCGCCAAATCTAAAAATAGGTTTCTAAAAAACAAGTTTGTAGCGACTACTTCTTGAAAACTCTAAGTGATATTGATATGGGACATTTTCTAAAATGATCAGCATGGCATGATGTTGGTCCTTGTTGAAAATCGTTTTGATTCGACGTTAAACATGGCTGCCAGCGGCCATCTTTGTTTACATAGAGTTATATAATGAAAACTTGTAGCGACTACTCCTCTGAAACTACTTGACGGATTTTCATGAAACTTCACAGGAATGTTGCTCTTGATGTCTAATTGATCCTAGCAAAATTTCAGGTCGGCCGAAAATTCAAGATGGCCGCCACGGCTAAAAAATACAAGTTTGTAGCGACTACTTCTTGAAAACTATAACTGATATTGATATGGAACTTTTTCTAAAATGATCAGCATGACATGCATGACATGCATGACATGATGTTGGTCCTTATCAAAAATCGTTTTGATTCAACGTTAAACATGGCTGCCAGCGGCCATCTTTGTTTACATAGAGTTATATAGTAAAAACTTGTAGCGACTACTCCTCTGAAACTACTTGGCGGATTTTCATGAAACTTTACAGGAATGTTGCTCTTAATGTCTAATTGATCCTAGCAAAATTTCAGATCAGCCAGAAATCCAAGATGGCTGCCATGGCTAAAAATAGATTTTCAAAATACAAGTTTGTAGCGACTACTTCTTGAAAACTATAAGTGATATTGATATGGGACTTTGTCTAAAATGATCAGCATGACATGATGTTGGTCCTTGTCAAAAATCATTTTGATTCGATGTTAAACATGGCTGTCAGCGGCCATCTTTGTTTACATAGAGGTATATTATGAAAACTTGTAGTGACTACTCCTCTGAAACTACTTGACGGATTTTCATGAAACTTCACAGGAATGTTGCTCTTGATGTCTAATTGATCCTAGCAAAATTTCAGGTCGGCCGGAAATTCAAGATGGCCACCACAGCTAAAAATATTTTTTCAAAAAACAAGTTTGTAGCGACTACTTCCTGAAATCAAAATCAGTCAGTAGAGCTTCAAGGTCATTGACCTCTTGTTTAAACCAGGATCATTCTATATTTATCGATAGATCCTGTTTAAACTCAATTTTGCATCTATGTTTGAGTGTTCAATTTCAAAAGTGCCTTCCTGGGGTCCCATGTATGTTTTAATGGAATAGCCCTTACCTTTTTCATTTCTAAAAGGTCCATTTCTTAGTTCTCGATAAACTGTATACAGTGGTACATCTAGAGGAGTACTATAACATTCTTAACAAACAAATATATATCTCTTATTTACTCTTTAGTGGGACCATCCATCGGTTGTAGTGGTTGTGTATGATTGTACAAGCGAGACATCATTTAACAGTTGTGAGAAATGGTTACAGAGGGTCAGAGAACAGAGTCCAGATGTTACTATACCAGGTACATAAAAAATGTCAAATGGAAAAAAAGGGTGTCACGTTTTCAAGAAGTTGCCCTGGGCAGGAAAATTTATTAGTCATATTGATAAATTGTTACAGATTTTATCTGAATTACTTCTCGTACTTCATTAGTGAGCACTCGTCATGGTGAGCGGACGAGTGGAATATTCGTGCCCTGGTTGCCACATGTAAAAATGGGAAATACCATTTTATTATGATAAATAGACAAGCTGGCTTGTACAGTTTGTATGCTTACACTCTAATCTTTCGTGGAATGGAACTAATTTATAATCCTAGCCAATTCTTAAGGAGGTGAAGCTCATCATATAACATGTGATGCATACAGAAGTATAAAATGTCTTGTATCCTGTATAATTGTGCAAATTGCCAGAACTCGGTATAACAGTTTTATAGTTGATAGTTTTTAAAGACTGTAAGAATCCATCATGAGTATCCTTGTAAGATAGGGAAATCTCCCCCGAGGGTCAGAATTGCAACCAGGGACAAGGCTCTGATCTCGAGGGTGAAATTTCCCCCGAGGGTCAGAATTGCAACCAGGGACGAGGCTCTATCTCGAGGGTGAAATTTCCCTATCTCACATGGATAACCTTGTGATGGATTATTTTCTCCCCTTATGCGCTTAGTATAGGCATACTTCAATGACTGTATTTGATTTTACGTTATAAGGCGAAATCAACAACGTGACTTCATGACATTTCATGTAAAAGTCACATGGCCTGTAAGAGTTTTCTTGCACATCGGACAAGGATATCCGTCATTTTGCCGGGGCTAGATATTTCCATCTCGCCCTAGGGTTGAAATAAAATTCACGCCTGCACCAACATCCGGAATGCATGAAAACATGTAAAACATTAGTAGCTGGCGGCGTCAGCGCACAACATGTCTCTGATGTGCAAGAAAAAGAATCTATCATGGGTATTCGGTTCAGATAGGGAATTCCATCCCTCGGTATAAGTGTTTTAATCGAAACCTCGGCAGAGCCTCGGTTCCGATAAAAACACTTATACCGAGGGTTGGAATTCCTAGCCGAGGTTTCGATTAAAACACTTATACCGAGAGTTGGAATTCCATATCTTCACCGGATAACCATGAAAGATTCTTATAATATGACATGAGGAAAATATTTATCTCACATGACTAGAAATGGGAAAAACTGTGTTGTTTGAAAAAAACATTAAAAAAATGTGCAGTCGTCAGGTTTTAAATGTTGATGTTTTGTGATTACAGGAGTTATTGTAGCCAACAAGGTAGATCTAGACCAGAGACGAATCATCAGTCCCAAGATGGGTACGGACATGGCAGCATCATACGGCCTCAAATACTTTGAATGTTCAGCAGTAAGTGAGCCATAGTGTTATATATAGTGGATCTTACATCAGTGACTGTATTATTGACTTTGATAAAAAAGGTTTTTTTAAATGCTGAGCGTGGGGTCAGTGTTATATAAGAACAGCTTGAACACTCCTTTTTCTCTAATGCTACATGAGTAGAATTCTAATATTTTGCATGCAACATAAGTTTATGATATTCTACCAACTTGTTCAAATGGTAAACCAGTGCAGGAGTCAAACTTGACCCACTTTAAAAAAATCTGTAATAGTTTTAATATTTTCTTCTCTGAAACAAGAGCTAGAATTGTAATAGTTTGTATGTAGCATAAACTTATGGTCTACCAATTTTTTTTCATATGGGGTCTACAGATTTACTACTGTCGGTAAATCTTAAAAAAAAAAAATCTACTCTGAAACAACAAGAGCTAGAAAGTTCTAATATTTTCTATGTAGCTTATGGTCCTCTACTGAGTTGGTTCAAAATTAATGGTGAACCTGGAGTCTGTTTTTTTCCCATTCCTTTATAGGTTTTAATTAAGGAAAGCTTAAAAAATCTGGTGATCCTGGGGTCAAAAAATGCCTTTTAATACCACCATCATAACTGGACCTGTTTATGGACGTGTTCTGGTTAACAGTTATGTTTAGTTCCATTTCTAAATACTATTAGACTGTTATGTAGACACTGTCTTCAAGATCCCTTCTTATCAACCTGTTTCTAATAGTCACTATTTGACCACAAGAAATACAGGTACGCATTAATAACAAACACAGGTTACCATACCTGATCATGAATTCTTAAAAGACTTGCTCTGTTGAACAGTTATGTTAAAGGGACACATGGCGCTCTTGAAGTGTTTACCAAGCATTGAAATATGGTCTCCATTTATTTACCTATTATCATTCTGAATTTAAACCTGCTTTCGTATAATTAAATTAAATTTTGAGTTTTCATATTTTCGACTTAGCCTTAGGTATTCTACCATAGGTTTAAATATATTGTTGGTGCAATATAATCCACAGTTAATAATATGCAAAAACAGTTTGCGTCATACTATTCTCATAATATTAATAATTGAACAAATGCAAGTTATGTATAAAAACGGATGGGACACCGTGGGTCTTTAAACAGTCTAGATTGCCATGTGTCCCTTTAGCTCATTTTAGAAGACACTTATTAAAGTTACGGCTATTCCATTAAAACATACCTGGGACCCCAGGAAAGCAATTTAATAAACGTCTATGGGTAAACACTATATTCCGAAATTTGGTTCTTCAGACTCAGTTTTGGATCTATAGGAAGGTGTTAAATTTCAAAAGTGCCTTCCTGGGGTCCCATGTATGTTTTAATGGAATAGCCTTTATCAAAGTATGATACATGCATATACTTCCTACCATACATGACACGCCCCGTGTGGTTCCCGGGGGCCCCGTTTGGTTACGGGGAAAAGAATAGGGCTACTGCAGATCTCGTTGGAGGGGTAGGCAGAGGGGTAGAATCCCCCAAATTCATGTTCATTTTATCATTTTTTGTTCATTAAAGGTCTTCATCATAACCCCTGCATTGTCTCAGGTGCAATCTCGCTCATATCACTAGAGCAGTGGCACAAAAACTATAACGTGGCTCCAGCATAAATGGAGTGTCTACAATAGAATTTGCAGCAACTCTGCAGTTCAGGGTGAGAAGGTTCTAGGGCCATTCTGCATATTTTATCTCGATGTACATGAAGAATGAGCCTGGCATGTTCATTCCTGTTAGGCGCCATATAACCTTTCATGTGTTGGTGTGCCTTAAAACCCCAATTCAATTCAATTCCATACATGACACACCTTTTATTTGATATTTTCAGAAAGAAATGCAGGGAGTTGACGGCCCATTCTACTACCTAGCTAACGAATTCTACAAATTATACCAGGATAGGATTGAGGTGTTCACATCACTGGGGATGCAGTGAAACCAATTGCAATGAAACCAAAGACTCAGTTCATTATTAAAAAACATTCCGTCCAGTACTAACATGCTAATTTATTATTATATATATATATATATAAAAAAAAATCTTAATATTTGTGAATTTATTTATCCCTAATTCACCGTTGCGTACATATTTAGCAATCACTGTTATATATCTAGAATATACCAGAAAAGGAAGAGAACTATCATCGCTACTTCTGGAGCCAGTTTCACTAAAACTTCTTACAATAATTTGAACACAAGTCCAAATTAAGCACCGGCCTTATTATTTTGCTAAGCATTCAAGGTTACCAAAACTGTGTTGATGTTGCAAAAGCGCATATGTATTAGAAAGCTAATGCATTTTTGTTATTTTTGTTATTTTAAAAAAATAACAAAAAAAATTAAGAATTTGCCTCATGATTAAAATTATCGTAAGAAGTTCAGTGAAACAGGCACCAGGATTTGATGTTTTTTATGAAAATTCAAAGTAAAAAATAATTTTATGTCTTGTTCTAAACAAATTGGCCATGATGCCTAAAACTATAGGAAGATTTAAAATTGCTGCTTCTCTGTAACGTCAGAACTAGAATAAAATGTGTTGCCATTGTATTTAGAAGATCATATTTAAAATTGATTGTTAACAGACCAAGATAGTCATAAGAAGCTATTTTGTGGCAGAAATATATTTAAAAAACTTAACAATGAGTTACCTATTGAACAAATTGACCTATTGTAGGTGTACATCCTTCCGTAAACAAATTATTTCTGCCTGATGTCGGAAAGTATTATATACAACCTTGAAACTGCAAATACTAATGGTGGTAAGAAGACAAGGGGTCAGTAGGTCAAACAGGGTCTCCCACAGAAATTATTTAAGGGAAAGGGGAAATTAAATTTGAATGTCATGGGGTGGGTGTGCGAGGGAGTTTCCCTTCGGGTGACCAATATTTTTACGGATCATGATTTATTAAGTGCAATTTGAAGTAAATTTCAACTGTAAATGAAAGGATTTTAAGAAGTATAGCCTACAAGGAGGTATTTATAGACGGTATAATGCATTTTATTTTTGGACATTTATTGGTGTTTTTATAGGGCAGAGAGATCAAAGGATAGGGGGTCGATTAAGGAGTAGGAGGAAATTAGATTTTAGAATTAAGGGATAGGGGGGATACGCTCTTAAATGGCCTGTGGAAGACCCTGGTCAAAGGTCAATGTCACTTTGATCTGACATTGAACCAATCTTGAAAAACAGTTTCCACACTGTAACTTGTACTTTTAGTTTATACAAATAGTCCTTGAGTTATTACCTTTTGAAATTGTATACTTATATTTCTTGTCAAGAGTATAACTTGAAAACTATTAAGGAGACTGGAATGAAGCTTCACACAATGATTGAGGGCACTGAGAGGAAGTGTAGTGAGTAAGAACCATAACTCTATCTCCATTCAAATTAGTGTCATTGCCCTGTTGTAAATGTAAACTTATAATCTTGTCCGGAGCATGGCTTAAAAACTACTATTAAGGAGACTGGAATAAAACTTCACACAATGACAGAGGGCAATGAGAGCTAGGAAGTGAACTGTGCAAGAACCATAACTCTGTCTTTATCAAATTAAGAGTCATTGGGAGTAATTACAGTATGCAAGATCGTAACTCTTCATTAAATTAAGAGACAATCTCTTTGTAATTGTACACCTATAACCCTTCTCTGGACCATAACTTGAAATTCACTGTGGGACAAGAACGAAACTACACAATGACAAGGCTATGAGAGGAAGTAGGGAATACAAGAACCATAACTCTTGTCTTCCTTCATAGAGTTATTGTCCGTTGTAATTCTATATTTATAATTTTTGTCTGGAGCATAACATGACAACAACTAATTGTACTGGAATGAAACTTCACACAGTAATAGAGAATAATAGTCCACAGAGAGGAAGTGCAGAGCATAAAAACAAACAAAAATGTGTCTTCATTAAAATTGGATTTATTGACATTTGTTATGTCGCCTGCGTAACATGGCAGACACTATGACTGTCCATCGTCTGTCGTCGTCCGTGACACTTTAACCTACAACCTAACATTGGCCATAACTTGAAAAGTACTTGACCTATGTTCATGAATTTCACATATATCTTCTTACATCAAAGAATGTCGTTAAACATATCCAATAATGCTGACTTTCAGTTTGGCAGAGTTATGCCCCATTTCATGAAACTTGAACCTGCACCCTAACCAAGCTCATAACTAGCCATAACTTAAAAAGTGTTAGACCTGTGTTCATGAAACTTCACAAACATATTCATTCTACCTGAACGAGTGTTGTTACCCATGACCAATAACTCTGACTACCATTTGGCAGAGTTGTGCCCCTTTTCATAGAACTAACCTGCAACCTAACCAAGCTCATAATTTACCATAACTTGAAAATTATTTGACCTATGTTCATGAAACTTCACACACATCTTCATCTTACCCAACGTAATGTTGTTAAACATGTCCAATAACTCCGGTCTTCATTTCGGCCCCTTTTCATAAAACTTTAACCTGGCTCATAACTTGGCAAAGTATTGACCTATGGTCATAACACTATACAGTTCTTCTTTATCAAGTATTCAATGCCATTGACATGTCTAGTAATTCTTACTTTCATTTTGGCGGAGTTGTGACCATTTCCATAAAACTGTAACCTGCAACCTAACCTAGCTCATGACTTGGCAAACATTGACTATGGTCATGCAACTTTATACAGTTCCTCATCAATTATCCAATGCAGAGTTATGCCTCTTTTCATAAACTTTAACAATTATATCTGCTCCATAAATCATGAAGGATTGCACCCACTGTCTTAAACTTTATAGTGCCCCGTGTGGTTCCCGAGGGCCCCCGTTTGGTCACGGGGCAAAGAATGGGCCACTGCAGATCCCTTTGGAGGGGTACGCAGAGGGGTAGAATCCCCCCAAATTCATGTTCATTTTATCATTTTTTGTTCATGTTCATTAAAGGTCTTCATCATGATCCCTGCATTGTTTCAGGTCATCTCGCTCACATCAAAAGAGCAGTGGCAGAAAAACAATAAACGTGGCTCCAGCGTAAATGAGTCTCTACGATAGAATTTGCAGCAACTCTGCAGTTCAGGGTGAGAAGGTTCTAGGCCCATTTTCCATATTTTATCTCGATGAGCCTGGCATGTTCATGCATATATATGTATTTTGGGTGTTCTGGCCCAAAGCTCTCGCTCTGCTCGAGTTTGATCCAGAAACACCCAAAATACATATATATAAGTAAATCACCATAAAATGGTGATTTACTTGATTTATTAAAACTTTTTTAAAATAGGGGTAGTGAAGATAGCAAGTTTAATTTTTTTTTATAAGTTATCAAAATTACATTTAAATTAACAATTTTCCGATCTTGAATACAAAGGTGGTGGATCGTACTCATACACATTACTAAAACAATTTATCACGCACTTTTTAGACTTTTTTGTAAGGTTGCCATTGCTTCCTTTCTTCCCTGCTCCACTAGTTCTTTTTTTTGAACTTCACTAATTTCAAGTTTCTTTTGTTTGATGTCCTGTTTCAAATTATAATATCTCTCCAGTTCATCTAAAATCAACTTAAACTCTTGCTCTTGCTCGGATATTTGTGCATCACTCAACGCTTTTGATATTAACTGCTTTATACTATTTAACTTAGACTCTGCCAAAGTTTTTATTTCATGATGTTTTTGAGCTTTTGCATTAAGCTTGCGTCTGATAAAATTAATACAAACACCTGTAGCTCCACATACTATTGCTGCTATTTCTAAAGGTAACAAAACTGGAACAACAAATCCAATCCCAGCCATAATAACACCTGCAGATATCAAGGTAGTGTCAATTCCATCTGTAATATTAATACCACGTTTATATTTTTTATAAAGTGACTGACGTATATCTCGCTCTGTAATTAACTTTTGTTCAATCTCTGAAATCTTTTGTAATCTATAATTTCGTCCGTCTTCTACTGGCAACTCAGGATATAAACTTGGTGCTGTTGGTTGCTTCGGCATTTTTTTATTAATAAATAAAAAATTAAATTAATTCAATTAATAATGATGCCACCGTATTTACAGCGGTAGCGTTAGAAACCTTGCATACAAAGTTAACAACAGAACCAGCACCAATTTCTAAAGGTTTATCAAAGTTGTCATGATTGCGTGGGATGATGTGAAGCGTTATACCATAATTTGGTTGTTCAACACCATTGACAGAAACTATTACAGTTACGTCACCAACTAATCGTTCACATGCTAAACCTATTCCCATAATCCGTCCACGGCGTGTCATTACATGCCCCACATTTGATTCTGCCCCACCATTACCAAAGGAGAGTATTCTATTCAACACAAGTGGGCCCTTAGCCTCCGCAAATATTGTTATAATTCCATATTTAAGATTATCAACTCTATTTTTTAAATGATTAAACTGGTCAACAAAAGGCACAACTCGCCTATATAAATTTTGAACATCATTTATTAAAGCCTCTAAGTCTTCTGTTTTTTTAGGGCTTGGTGGTCCAAATATACTCATTGTTTTTTTTATAAAAATATATTTTTTAAATAATTTCTAAAACACAACTCATAGGCAAACCGTGATTAAATATCTTGTTGCCATACTCATCTCTAACTTCTATTTTCAATTCAGTAATTGCACCATTCATAAGACAGTGATATTCAGGATAAAAACTTGTATATACTATATCTCCAAACTGCTTATTTACTACAGGTACAACACCTATAATAGTGCTTGGCTTACCATTGAAATAATTACTACTCGTATTAACTTGTTCCAGATGAACATATAGCTGTTTATAAGGAGCTAAATCAATTGGGTAATCTCCTATATTAGTACCTGTCAACCATTTTCTGTCCTTGAATCCCAGCATTTTTGAAAGACTGCTTGATATTCGTGTCTCTATTGGCGTATGTATAATGGCTGCACCAATTTGGACAATATTGTCCAGAATAATCTTTTCATTTAGCTTTTTAAAATGTTCTACCAAGTCTTGAAAGTTATAGAGTCCACCTGGTAAATGTTCTATTTTATCTGGGTTTCGTGTCTTTATGGTTTCATGAATAATATTTTGCCAACCGATAGTGTATATAAAACTTTTTAATCCAACGCGCTTAGTTCCATCTCTATTATCGATATACTGTTGTAAGTTAATAGAGTTGTCTATGTTTGAAATTATATGAAACATTTTTTTTTAATATATATATACAAAAACACAAATAAAAATGATTTCTAAAGAATTCAAATATAACCCAGATGCTCACTATTCAAATACTTTTAGCAAGAAAGTGATGGATATAATAAATCAAAACATAGTTATTACATCAAACGGTAAAGACTTTAAAGCATCATTCCCCAATGTCTTTGAAAAATACAAACTTCCATACGTCAAATCAGATGCTATAGTCCAACGCTGGGGAACAGATTGGATGTTATTTTGGCAGAATCAGTTGAATTTTGCTATTTGGTGTGCGACAACTGGATGTGGCATTGATTTCAACAACCATCTAAAAGCTGATGCACTGGTTGGTTCATTATTTCGACTTCATGTCTATTACCAAGTCAGAAGAATATTATTTGAGATGAGTGTAGCAATGCCGCAAGACTCAAATTGGAATGCGTTTAATAACACATATAACCGAAACGCATACGAAAGAATATGCAAGGAGTTTAACGTTGACTTAAATTCAGACTGGAGACAGAAACAAAGCTATAATGATGGTCTAGGAACAATGTATAATTACTGGACACATATTGGTTATCATCCTTTGATAAATACTGTATACGACAACAAAACGATGAGTTTCACAGTCTATGAGAGTGATAAAACATACCACATTGATTACATTGCACAAGGATCTGAGGCTGACAACAGCTGGTCTACTTTTATACTAGATTGTTCATTTGGATTTACAAGAGCTGGAGTAGAAAGAATCAATGACAGCATAAGAACATACTGCTGGGCAATCCTTGGCTCACAATCACAAACAAGAACAGATATACTTGGAACTGGAACAGCATTTGATGCACAAAAACAATTTCTAGCAAATGTAGAGGACGCAATAAATAGCCCCATCGACTTGCCCAGTCAAATTTCAAGATATGAAAACACCTTAAAATATGCAAGAAGTAAAGTAAATTTTGTCTATGGAAGTGGATTGTACATGTCTCCGAGTAACATGGAATTAAGAATCGGAACAATACAAGACTACAATAATGAAATTGTAATAGCAACCGATGCACAAGCATTAGGATTGAATAATGATGTAAATGTGAAACCAGTGCCACCAAAAAATATTCAACCTTTCAAGGCACCACAACAAAGACATTTTTACCAGAACATTCTGACTTTGATAAATCAATACATAAAACTGTGGAGCATAACCCACCAGAAATACAAAAAATAGCGATTGAACATGAAGATAACAAAACAACTATAATTGTTGGTACTGTAGTAATAGGTCTTGCTGCATTACTTATCTACGAGATTTAAACCACTCTTTGGCTGCTACATACAACAACCCGGAAACAAACACAAGCAAAGCCCATAGATTGTTACCAAGCCAATTAATAACATTACCTGTTGCAGATAAAAGCCATGATACTATTGCACCAATAACTCCTGGAAGTGCTGCAGCAGCTTTACCAGCCAGGTTGGCAAGAAGTTTACCAAGATTAAGTAGTTGTTTTTTTATCCAGTCTTTTACACTTGATGGATCAGGTTTTGAAGTTGGAACAGGTGCAGTCCCTTCTCCCGTTGTAGGAATAATGGCCTCAACTAATACCCCAATAATCATACCAAACGCAGTCAAAATACTAACAATAGTAATACCTTGCTCCCTAAACAAGGTTTTGATTCTCTTACCAAGAGTTGTATCCTCGTTTAACATTTTGTTTATTGTCTCTTTTATTCTGCTTACTTGGTTACGAAAAGATTCTCTGTTTTCAATAATAACATCCATTCTTGCACCTCTCTCATCTTCAAGGTCTTTGATGCGATCGCTAATTCTCTTTATCTGGAATTCATCATTATCAGTCTTAGCTTGTTCTAACTTTTGTTTTTCTCTTGTTATGTCTTTATCAAGTTGTGTGAGTTTTGCCACGTTATTGGTGAGTTCTTCCTTGACAGTTGTCATCGCCTTTACTATTCCATCCATTTCACGCTTGTCTATATTTGTTTGTGTTTCAGCATCAGGACGCTCATGAAGAGCACTTTCCATTGACTGTGTTATTTACAACACTTGATAAATCTTGTAATGGAATAGCATTCACATTATCTGGTAAATCGTTTCTTGTGCTCTCCAATACTTGTCGAAATTATTGTGATACTTTTGTTCTACTGTCATACTCCGGCAAATTCAAAAATTGTCTTACCGCCATTGTTCCCCCAGAGCCAACAACCCTGTTATATTCACCTACCAAAGAACCAAGAGCAAGAAATGTAAAAGAACCTTGCTTGGCAGTTATTCTTATTTCTTTATCACCAAACAACCACCAGTATAATGTTTTACCATCAGATGATACTTTAAACTGGTCATAATCCATTTTATCCGGCGCCATTTTATATCGTTTTCCTATTTCATTATAAAAAGATTTTACAAGATTCTTTTTGTGTGCTTCAAGTTGGGATTCTTTCAGCCTCCCTCCAAGGTCAGCAAGATGATCGCTTTCATTAAGAAAACTTCTTTGAACAGGCTCATCAGGCACCATTGGTAAATCATCATCATAATATTCATCATATTCATCTGGATCGTACACAGGATTGTCAAATCCTCCTTCAGCCATTGTTTATTTTATTTAATTTTAAAAAATATATTTAAAAAATAAAAACAATGTCGGCTTACGGAAACAAACTTAGCCCTCATAGAAAACTAAGAGAACCTCATGGTGCCAAAGGCATCCGCACAAGTGTAGTAATAACTAATAATCCATCAACAATAGACCAAAACCAGCAACTGCTTGTTAGATTTCCCAACCTAAGTACTAATGATGTGATAGTTCCACGTACTGCTCGTCTTGCCTTTGAAATAGAACTTAAAAGCAGAACAGACGCCAACGCTACTCTATTCCAGAATCTGGGTAGAACAATCGTGAAAAAAATGACAATAAGAATAAGTGGCAATGAAGTCATGTCAATAGATGACAGTGATATATATCATTGTTATGTAGATTTATGGAAAAGCCCTACCGAACGATTAAACACAGCTTACCAAGGTATTGGTAAAGCAAACATGTTAAAACATAGAGTTGGCGCGGGAGATGCTTCCTCAGACACCAAAGATGAAGCTATAGCAGCAGCTTATGGAAATAGATTTTGTATTCCACTGGACTTTGAAATGTTAGAAAGTCATATGCCATTTTATCAAGCGGGGCTTGGTGATAGGTTAGAATATGAATTAACGTTTAACGATTATAACAAAGTTATCAAAAGCACTGATGCTGATGCATCTTATGTAATAAAAAATATCTGCTTGGAATTTGATACAGTTAGTGATGTTGAATTAGCCAGACAAATAAGACAGCAAATCAATGGTAAGATGTCATTTATGTATGATCGTATCTTGCGACATAGAAAAATAATAGCAAACAAATCTGAAACCCTTTGGAACATCAACATTAATGTACCAGCACGGAGCATGAAAGGTATTTTAATGCTGTTTGAAGACCCAGAAAGAACAGACACAGAATCCTTTTACAACCCAAAGATTGAAAAGGTTGAAATGACAATAGAGGGAGTACCAAATCAGTTGTATAGTCAGGGCATGAGGGCATATCAAAATTGGGATGAAATCAACAAATACTTTGCCTTGACATCAAAAAGAAACAAAGAGACAGAAATAGTAGCGAGGGACTTATACTTTACCAATGTTTCTCTTGAGACCTATCTAACAAAATCATATGCTTTGTGGCTTGACCTTAGAACATGTGATGACAATTTATTATACGGCAGTGGAAGAAGAATAGAAAACGGCAGTGAAGGTATAACGATACTAATAAATAAAAAAGCAGATGCAGATCAAACTTTAAATATTTATATATATATAATACAAGATGCGCAAATCAATTTCGAAGATGGAAGATTCAAAGAAGCAGGATACTAGTTTGCAACAAAAATATCCTAAATATCCACACAGTGCCATTATCTGTGGTCAGACAGGCTGCGGTAAAACAGAGTTTGTTCTTGACATACTTGAACAAGAGTATGTTGGAGTTTTTGAACATATAATTATATTGTGTCCAACCATAGAGTGGAACGAGGCTATAAAAATAGATCCTGGATAGGAGATGTGAAAAACCCGAGAGATAAAAAAAATAAAATTGTCAATCCCGTTAGCAAAGGCAAAGAAATGTTACAAGAACTGTTGCGTTTCTTTTTCAAACAATATGCTGGCAAGCCCACACTTTACATCATTGATGATTGCTCCGCCACAAAAGAATTAACAAAGAAAAAAGATATGTTATCAGAGTTGGCATTCTCTGGTCGTTACGCCAAACAATCAGTGTGGGTCATTTCACAGAGATATAATTCTGTATTGAAAGATTTAAGGGAGCAAGCAAAATGGTTGTGTATGTTTTACACCAAGGACAGAGATAGTTATGAAAATTGTTTGAGAGAAAATGATGTTATTCCGACGCTGGAAGAGAGAACCAGAATAAGAAAAGCTTTAGCTAAGACTAAATATTCCAAGTTAATTTTGAGGACTGACCAACCAACTGGTTATCGGGTTGAATAATTACTTTTTTTCTAACTGTTGCTAATAGTAATACTAACAGCAAAGTAGCAATGTTAATAGCAATACTGACATGAAAATATAATGAAAATATCAGAAAATATAGTAATGCTTATAGCATTGCTCATAGCAAAGTAGCAATGTTAATGGCAATGCTTGCAGCAAATTAACAATGCTAATAAAAAAAATAGCAATATTAATAACAATGCTATTAACAATACTAACAATTACTAGTTGCATAAATATCGCAGCTGGTTGTTTTGTGTTTTATATTTATTTCAAGATAAAAAAATAAAATTATTAATATAAAAATGAATGCGGAAGAACTATTACAAGATATATAAGAAGGTTTCACAGAACGTGATGAATCAAAGCAACAAGAAACAAAAAAAGAAAGATTATCAGTCATAGTGGCGGGCGGTGGTAGCCGTCAATATTTGGGTAAAGACATACAACTCACGAGTATAGATGGTATGAAATTAACAAACTTTACTGCAGATATGAAGCAAGGCTTGGGGCAAGCATGACCAAGACTTTAGGCAATTCTTTTATTAACTTGTATGTTATGGGAGTATCAAAATATTTCAATGTAACCAATCCACCAAAGCTGATAGAAGATTTGGAGGAAGACCCATTTATTAATCATGCTTTGACAAGCGCTTGTTGTGAGTTGTATTACAGGTATGGAATGTGCTTAGCACCATTTACAGCAATACTGACAACTGTTAGACATATTGATTTTAATAAAAATAAAAATATAGATAATATAAATGGAGAACCAAGAGAGTGAAGTTATACCTGTTGTTACACAACCTGTTGAACAACAAAAAGTAAAAAATCCAAAAAGAATAGAAGCTGGAAAAAAAGGAGCAGCGGCAAGAAAGGCAAAGCGTTTGCTTCAAGATGCTGCAAATCAAAATGCTGCAAAGCAAGATCAAATAACAAAAATAACAATAGATGAAGAGGAACCAGAAATCAAAATAAACGTATACAAAAATTATATTCCACCGTGTCTGGTTTTATTAGGTATTGCTGGGTTGGGTTTGTATACTTATAACAAAAAATCTGCTACACAACCTGCTACGCAACCTGTGCAACCTGTTGCTGTTCGTGTTGCACCAAAAGACCCGTTTGATTGTTTTTAATAATTTATTTAAAAAAATAATACAAAAAATAATATAAAAAAAATGGCAGCAAGTATTGACGGAAAACAAATTGTAAATATGATGTATCACGCTGGGGTGGAAACACTTCTAACTATTGGATATTCTGAGATTGGCAGAAAACTATTAAAAAGACCAGCCCCTAAAGTGGATTTTAATATGGTAGATTTTGGAATGCTGTCTGTGGATATAATGTTAGCAATGGCTACAAAGGATATGCTGATAAAGCAAGGTATTATTCCTGCGGATATTATGAAATAATTTAAAAAATATATATATAACAAAATGGCAAGTGCAGTAGCAATGATGATAGGTGGCGCATTAACAAATGCATTGGCGTTTAGCGGTTCAAATTATTTCTTTTCAAAAATGAGTAGTCATTCAGATGAGGAAAGACAAAGGCATGACAAAGCAGTGGAACAATTAAACGCAGCACAAGCGGAGTGGAATAAAAAAAGAACAGAGAGATTAGATTGTATTAATAAGCAACTGCAAAAAGAGCATCATGCAGAGCAGACTTTTGATGATGTAGACCAAGCTATGAAGCAGTATTATTATACAACTGGCAAACATTTGCTTTTGGAACCGGAGCCTAAGTTGAGTAATTTTTATACACCATCTCCGGATCAACAGAATAGAGAAATTACGTTTATTGTGGTGGGCATGGCTGCAACTGGATTTGTGGCGTACAAATTAAGTTCATAAAAAGTTTAAAATTATAATTACTTTGGATTTGGAAAGACTAAGTCATATGCATGATACCTAATTTTTTTGTTGTTTTTACATGGTTTCAATCCAAGTGGTCGAATATAATATGGTGGTTTAGCACTCTTCTCTAATTTATTTTTGAGATGTTCAGGCGCCCATACTTCACCATTGTCTAATAATGTCAATACCATGGATGGACCATATTCGGTATCTACTATTTTTGTATCTGTAATAGTGTATATTTTATTTAGTTCCAAGTCTGTCCATTTCTTTGTGCTATTTTGATATTGCTCTTCGAGCAGTTCATCGAATCGTGCAGTTGTGATATCCATTTTTTTATAGTTATATAAAGTTTAATCTTTAGTAGAAAAAATGGAAAAGATTTATTACATCCCAAAAGGATTTTGGAGAGGTTACTCCGCAGTTAAAAAATTGGCAAAAGAGGCTGGTGTCAGTGAAAAAAAGGCATTATAATTTTTAAAGAAACAAGCTGTGTGGCAGATTTATTTACCCGCACCAAAGAAAATAGTTAGACCCAGGTTTGATGTTTCCACTAAGAATGAAGTGCATCCAGCTGATTTGTTATTTCTGCCGCATGATACTTTTGGCTTTGGTCGTGGCCGCAAGACATATAAATATGCATTGACTGTGGTTGATATTGCAAGTAGATACAAAGAAGCGGAGCCACTGACTTCCAAGGATAGTAAAGAAGTTGCCAAAGCATTAGAAAATATATACAGTCGACATTTGAAATATCCAAAGTTATTACAAGTGGATCCAGGCAGAGAATTTATGGGTGCAGTATCACAGTTGATGGCAAAACACAAAGTAAATATCAGACGAGGCAGAACAGAAATACACAGAGACCAAGCTTTAGTGGAAAGATTTAACAGAACATTAGCTGAAAGATTGTTTGGTTATCAGTATGCTAAGGAAATAGATTCACAAAAACGCAACAGAGAGTGGGTAAAAAGATTACCAGAAGTTGTTAAAGCAATAAATGCGGAAACAAAAAAGCCCCCTCCTGTTGAAACAAAAACATTAAAAGGTGATCCTATCTGTATGAATGCAAGTGTAAGATATTTATATCAACCTGGGGAACAAGAAGGTGGAAGACGCAGAGCAACTGATCCAATGTGGAGTGTAGATATTCACAAGATTAAAAGTTATATGGTGACGCAAGGCATAAGAGTTTATTATTTGAAAGCACCAGCGCCACAGAGAGGATTTGTCAAAGAAGAACTACTTATTGTTCCTGCTGATACGATACCCAAATTCATAAGTTTTTATAGAAACCATGTGCATCAGTTGTAATTCCATCTTCTCGGATGTATCTTTTTGAGTAAAATGGTGACAGTGTAGATTTGTTTACTGTTACGCCAAATATTTGATGCTTTATTGATCGTATCATATTCATTTTATGGGTGTATTTTTTCTTGCCAAACAATGCATCCTTGTAGTTCTCAAAGTTTATGTGTTTTTCAACTACATATTTTTTTACACCCTTTGCTTTCTTAATAATCTGCTCATTCACTTTCAAAATAGAATTTTGTTTGGATCTTAATCCAATATCCTCAACTGTAGGAACACCAGCACATTCATCTTTCATTTTACCTATTGCTTTCTTAATAATCTTCTCATCCGCTTCCAAAATAGAATATAGCCCATCCGCTTTAGAATATAGTTCGGGTCTTGATTCAATATACTCAACTATAGGAACACCAGGACATTCATCTTTCATTTTATTTATTACTTTTTCAATAACCTGCTCATCCGCTCTCAAAATAGAATATAGCTTGGGTCTTAATCCAACATACTCAACTATAACAACACCAGCACACTCATCTTTCATCTTGCCTATTACTTTTTTATTTGTATTATCGTGCAGTGGATAGTTTTGCGGATAATCACTCAAGTCATACTCATCTTTCATTTCAGCCATGTCTTTGTACACATCTTCTGTTTTGATTTCTACCAGCAAGCTGTCAGTGTCTGTGTATAATAAAGTACAGTCATCTCCGTACCTTTTCTTTAGGGTATTATAGTACCAGTCATACATCATGTACTTTGATAAATCAAATACTGACATCCCAACATAGATTGGTTTGTTTAATGTTAATTTTGTTTTGTTTACATGTATTGCTGACAATTCATCTGAAAATTTTATACGTCTGTTAAAGTTGGGTTTGGCTATTATTTTTCTTATCTTTTCATTTTCAGAGCCGTCAGTTCTGACTAGTTTTATATCAGTCCGCTTGCGTAAATTTTCCATTGTTTTACCAAACACAGAGTTGTTCATAAGTTTGTAAAAATCTTTTTCAAATTGTGATTTAGCTTTTTTCCTAAGTTCTGTGTTTAGATTTATGTATGATGCCATCCATGGTTTTTCATTAAATTCTAATACTCTGTGTACTTTCTTTAGTTTCATACCCAAAGATAAATACAGTTCCAGGTTTTTGTAATGTAACACATATTTTTCTTTGTCCATAAGATTGGGGACTAGTTGTTCTGTATTTATCATGCTATTATTTTCCATTAAACCTGTCTGGTATTTAGACAACCATTCTTTTTTCACTGCTAATCTTTCCGGTGCAAGTGGATAATCATTGTGAGCTATGAAGTTCTTTAGGATATTCCAAATCAACTTCGAGTATTTGTCCTTTGCCAGGTTTTGGTTTAGAAAATTGTCCACTCTTGTTTTTGGTTTTGCAAACAAAGCCAGAATATGGAAGTAGCTGACTCATTGCCCACCTATAAAGATTATTTGCATCAAAATACATTAAACATCTGTTTTCCTCTCTAGTGTTATAATCAGCTACATATGGATTGTTTGCTTTGGCATATCTTTTTGATACCATACTTATGCCACCTCGCATTCCTTTTTATAGAAACAAGTGCATGTCAATGTCTGTCAAAAGTTCTAATTCTATTTTTGAATGTTTAAGTAAAGCATCCCAAGATAATCCAGGTGCTGTGTAGTAATGCAAAGGATCGAGTTTATATGCATTCATGCATGTTTTTCTAAAATAGATATATAAATCATGATAGTCTCCAAGAGTTTTACAGTTAAACTCTTCCCATATTTTTTGAGCATGTTCGTAATCTTCGAGACTTATACTTTCATCTGAGAGACGACTGTAAAACTTTTCTATAGGTGGTAATTGCGTTTCCTTGAATCTTTCCATACTGTCCATATATTCGTATGGATAAACACCTTTTCGTAAAAGTTCAGGCTTTAGATATAAATTATGATAGTCTTCAAGAGTTTTACAGTTAAACTCTTTCCATAGTTTTTGAGCATATTCTTAATCTTCATAATCTTTGTCTTTGAGCTTTTTACTTGAACTGTAAAACTTTTCTATAGGTGGTAATTTCGTTTCCTTAAATCTTTCCACACTGTCCATATATTCATGCGGGTAAATACCTTTCCGCAGAGGTAAATTTGTTTGTCTAAACTGATTTTTAGTAATTTCAAAATCAGATGTGCCTGTTGCATCAACCAATTTTTCCAAAGACGAAGCCATAAACTGAAAGCTATCCAAAAATCTAAGTAGTCCGGCACTAAATGAAATATACTTTTCAGCGTTGTTTGGAATGCATGTAATATTACCTGTCATTTTATGTATTTTTTGCATGATGAGATGACTATCATATCCTTTGAGGTTGTGAAATATAACAGGTATATGTGTTTTGTTTGGTTTTATTTTCAGCTTTAGGTTGCAGTTTTTATGTGCTGCACCTCTGTATTCTCCTGTAAAATGACAGTGGTCTCTTACTTTACAGTTTTTACCACATTTCCTACCTATTTCATTCTCGCATATCCAGCAGTGTGTTGCTTTTTCATAATCTTCCTCATTTTGTTGTGTCATGATTAATGGTTTTGGGTGAGCAAATATATTATTAATGTTGGTCTTCTCACATTCTAAGTGATTTAAAAACTTTTCAACAACATCTTCACCTCTATAAATAACAGGTTCTTCAGCTTTGCCATCATATCTGACAACCTGGTATCCAAAACCACAAGCTTCGTGTACATTTTGAATTTCAGATTTCTTTCCAAATTTGATTGATTGCGGTTTGATTATACTTTCAAAATCAGCATATATTGCATAAGGCACAGACATCTGATATTGATGATTTTTAAATTTTACAGTATTTTTACCTTCTTGCGGCATTTCTATTCTGCAAGAATTTTTGTTTGATACCATCACAGTCTTCTTTGTGTTTGGTAAGTAGTCCTTTTCCAGAATAGCCGTGAAGGCAACGATCGCAGAAATAAGTTTTACCGTGATGTTTGTTTTGATCGTAAAGTAATCTATTTAGATTTTTAATCCAGCTATAGTGATATTTTGTTGTTAATTTTTTTGGTTCTTTGGAATAATCATCAGGGTTATAGTTGTCATCTATAATTCCTTCTTCATTATTTGGATCGTCTTCGTTCTCTGATTCAACCTCAGTGTCTTCAGATATTAAGATCAAATTAATTCGTTCAATATCTTTTGGTTGTTCTGATATTTTATATGGAAAAACAGATACCTTTTTATTTTTTCCTGTTATGGTATATCCATAAACGTTGATAGCAAGATTATTTTGTTTTTCTACTTTGGTTATTTGAGAAATTGGAGTGGGAAAGTCAATGTTATCTTTCTTCAAAAACTCTTTACTAGGATACTTTGATAATCTGTCTGTATGATCTGCAGCTGGATTTAAAGCAGAATTTATTGCATGAAACAAACATTTATCATCATTGTTTTTCACATTTATAATTGCTTTCTTATCAGCTACTGCTTTGGGTAAAGGAATATATGAAGAACCTTTTAACGGCTCGTACTTTGCAATATTTAAGTAAAACGTAACACAGTAATCAATCTCCAATCCTGATGCTGTGTTTGTAAATCTTTCAAGGCTCTCTTGTATATTTGCAGATGATTCATCGTAAAACTCATTTATTTTTTCAGGGTTTAAAATTGCATTTTGCTCGCTGTGTAATACTGCTGTGGTGTATTTTTTGGTATCACCATCATCTTTAAATAAAATTACAGTGAGACCTAATTGAAACGTTAATCCATTCATCTTTGTCAGCTCTTTGCTTATTTGTTTTGTGATAATAGGTTTTTTATCACGCAATAGTTTTTGAGGGTCTTTGTATTTCTCGGCAGATATCTCGTATGCTTTGAAATAGCCACACATTGGTTTGTCAACCAGTTTTAATTTTCTATCTTGAAAAACTTGTTTTAGTTCATTTATAACATTTTCTTGTAATTTGGCATATTTCTGCTTTTGTTCATTTATAACATTTTCTTGTAATTTATCAAATTTCTGCTTTTCTCGTTTACGTTGTTTTTTAGCACGTCGTCTCTTGAGTAAATTTTCTAATGTTTGAGATTTAACCTCTTTTGGAGTTTCCTTTGGAACTTCTTTAAGAGGTTTTAATGCATTTATACCGTTAGATAGTGTTTGCTTATCTATTACACCTGTATCAAACAGGCGTATTAAATTTCTTATAGTCTCTTCGTTTTTTTCCATTTCCTTTATTTGTTATATATTCAAATATTTTTTATTAAATATAAAAATAATTATATACAAAATAGACAATGGAAATCAATGTTTGTAAATTTCTTAAAATTGGATTACATAATCCATGTAAAAATAAGCCAACAAAAGATTCTAATTATTGCAGTTTGCATAAATATAGATTAAAAACAAGTCATGCATTACCGTGTCTAATATGTAAAAAAGGCACTTCTGCAAAATATCAAGTGTGTGTTGGTTGCGGTGCAGCTTCAATTAGAAAAATGAACGATTATTGGAGGTTAAAGTCGTATAACGCTGAGTGTCTCAGATTTAGACGTATTAAGGTTTAAATTATATTTTGATAACTTATAAAAAAAATTAAACTTGCAATCTTCACTACCCCTATTTTAAAAAAGTTTTAATAAATCAAGTAAAATGGTGATTTACTTATATATATGTATTTTGGGTGTTTCTGGATCAAACTCGAGCAGAGCGAGAGCTTTGGGCCAGAACACCCAAAATACATATACATCATGCCAGTTAGGCGCCATTTAACCTTTTCATGTGTTGGTGCGCCTTAAAACCCAATTCAATTCAATTTAAACTTCATAGTAAGATTGTACTTGATAAATAAGCACACTCAGTCGACACAAGTGTTCCATGGAACACCTTTCTAGTCATTTTATACTTATAATTATTGCCCGGAGCATAACTTGAAAACTCCTTATAGAACTAGAATGAAACTTCATACAAGGATAGAGGGCAATGAGAAAGTGCAGAACGCAAGAACAACTCTCTGTAGATGTAATGTTAAAACTTGTAATTCTTGACCAGCATAACTTGAAAACTACTAGGGAAATAAAACTGCACAATGATGGGAAGAACCATAACTATTCATTCAAATTAGAGAATTTTATACTTATAATTCTTGCCCATAACTTGAAAACTGATACGACTGGAGGATATGCAGAGCACAAGATTGATTGAATTGGATTTTATAGTCGCACCAACAGCTAAGGTCATATGGCGACTTTCCAGCTTCCATTGGTGGAGGAAGACCTCCGGGCAATTTTCGTGCACGGGCGGGCACCTCGTTAGAACCACCGACGTTCCGCAAGCCAGCTGGATAGCTTCCTCACATAAAGATTCCTAGGCTCCTGAGGGATCGAACCTACAGCGGTGAGGGGCAAGTGATTTCAAGTCAGAGACGTTAACCACTCGGCCACGGACGCCCCAGCAGAGCACAAGAACCATAACTACTTCAACTTAAGTAAAGAAGTATCCCTCTTTGCACACGTATGTTATATTAGACAGGTTCTGCCTACAATGTTATGGATTGCATTCTTCTTTTATAACTTACTGGTAACTGGTCCGAGGCCAAAGGTATCAAAGCCTCAATCGGAACTGCCTCAACCATTTTTTTATTATTTTGTTTTCCAAAAAATATTATTTCCGATGATCTACGGAAATGAGCGAGTTTGCACGATTGAGGTAAGCCTGTGGCTTCTGGTGGCCCTTTGTTGGTTTGGTATATTTGAAAGTTTCGACTGCGCAGGCTTGGGAAATAACTAGCATCAACTTTTATTGGATGGTTGTGCCAATGTTGGTTGACTCACAGACATATTAATAAACAGATATTAACCAATGAAGTAACCAAAATATCACGTGGCACCTTAACTTTTCCTTCTATCTTCTCTCTCAATTATTCACCGATTTTGATGAGAATACATCCAAAAGATTCATAGTGAATAGCAAAATGGTATTATAATTATGTTTATTTTCAAAATAAGAAATTGTATAAAAAAGTGTTTCAAGTTTAAAATGTCATCATTTTTCGCTTTTCTCTTAAAAGTCAATGTTTTGACATAGTCAAAGTTTCCATCAAACTCCTTTTTTTGCTTTTTTTGCTCTCAATGTAAGAGAAAAACAAATACTATCATTGGAAAGAAAATTAAATTTGTGATGGTATTTGGCTTGAATGAAACTTGTATCTATAAAACTCTTCATGATATGTGTGTTTAAAGTTGGGAAATATTTTGTGAAATCTTTGAACTGTGCCACTTGAAATTTACACAATTTTCATAGTGTCCAATCTATTTGTTATTAGGTCTGTGGTTGACTCTGCTCTTAAAGACATATACACGCGGTGCTTGGTACGGAATTCCAATCCTCCACTACTCTGATACTGAAGGAATTCTTCCTGTGTTCAGTTCTGACAGTTACAGCTAAGCTACAGTATGTTATTGTTTTTGACCTTTGTCATAGTAAATCACTCGAGTCATAAAATAACACACGAACCTACATAAATTTATTTAAAAAAAATTCATTTAATAAGCCTTTATTTACACGAAACATCCATTTTGTTCTACGGATATTTTTATGGGGTAGGCTAAAGTAGATATAAAAGTCGAACATGAAATGTAGCATTTAATGACCACAGTCCACCACAAACACGCACAGAAACAAACAACTACAAAGATGAATAAAATGCAAAGATAGACATCACAAACAAAATGGTTGACAATAGGGCTATACACCGCCTTAGAACGGTCAGTGCTAAAAAAGGCTGCTGTGGATTTAAACCAGGTTCAAGGGTGCACCAAACCTCACTCTTACCCTATAGTCATCCCAATAAAATGGGACAGTAAATAGATATTACTTTAAGGTATTCTCTAACAAACAAGGCAGCATTAATAGAACGCGTGCATAATCATGTATATATAATCTAACAAAAATGCCTAGAAAGCCACAAAGCAAGTACTCAATGACTTGGCAGAAGACGGAGCAACAAGAGAACAAACCGTTAAGGGTACGACAAGACAAGATTTAAGACACACATCAAACGCTACCGTCCTTTGATGATCATCATAGGGTCCACAGTCTGTCCGGTCATTCCACAATCAAAGAGGAAAGCATAGTTACGAACTGTACTAAACATGCGTTGCAAAATGATAGCCCATAACATATTTTGGTAAAGGTTTTACAAGTTAATAAAGATTGTATTAACGGTATTATGATCAAGGATCTACGAAGTTTGTAAATCACATCACCATATATATAAGTCAGGTACGCGTTGTGCTTGTGGCAGACGAGTTCTTAAATTACTTATTTAAAAAGTAGATCAGGGTCGCGATAATAAAATGTGTGGAAAGGGTTTTCGAAGTTTATGGTAACGGTAGTTCTGCTTGAGCAGCTTGTTAGTTATACACCTATTACGAATATTAAAGTCCTCAACACGACTACAAGCTCTAGAAAAACGAATAAGTTGAGAAACATAGACCCATAAGAAGTAGCTCGGGGAACATCCCCATCTAAGTGGGTATATTTAAAATCGTCTCTCTTCAGCCTTGTCATAGATTTTACTAATGATTTCACAGTTTTCAATAGAGAGATGTAAATCAAGGAAAGAAGCGACATTGTCTTTGTTTAGTTGAAGTTTTTTAGCATGGATAGTATTAACCATAGTAGAAAGGAAATGATTATCAATGTTCAGTACGTCATCCACTCACCGAGAGGTGTTCAGTACGTCATCCACATGCCGAGAGGTGTTCAGTACGTCATCCACATACCGAGAGGTGTTCAGTACGTCATCCACATACCGAGAGGTGTCATGAAAGGCTTCATTACCATCTGCCTGAATCTGATGAAATACTCAGTTTCGACTTTTATAGCTACTTTAAGAACCTACCGTCTGCTGAAAGAATCTTTCGGAAGACTGGACGGATAAGGCAAAGAAGTGGACTGCTCCGTCCCACATCTCCGTCCCACATATATTTTCATCAAATGGTGACAACCTGTATTAATGGAGATCTGGCCAGTTATCTTTAAACAGACAGGAAATAGAACAGGTTCTTAGGGAAGCACACGCTGATCCTGACATACATTCTCTACTAGGTGCTTGTGAGAAGATAGGACCGGTGCAAAATGTCATGGGACAGGTACTTTTTTTTTCGCGACAAACCATGGGACGATACTGTTTTTTCCGTTTGCTTGCCATAGGATGTACACTTTTTTTTTAAAGTTATTTTTCTTTTTTTGCAAAACCTTTCAACATTACAAATATTGAAGCAGTGATCTTAGACCATACAAGGGTGATTATGGACTAGGCAATATTATCTGGGCATTGGGACCGTTGCAAAATGGCATGAGACATGTACTTTTTTTGTCGCGACAAACCATGTGACGATACCTTCTTTTTTCGTTTGGTTGCCATGGGACGTACAGTTTTTTTTTTATATAACATTTTTATTTGCACCGGTCCCAACCCCTCGATAAATATTGCCTGGTCCCTAAGAAGTGCCCAATCTGCTTAGACGCCTTTGGGTTTGCTGCGGGTTATATCGCGGAAAGGAAAGATTCCTTCATGCGGTAGATGGCAATGTTGTTTGCTACACAAAATAAGGATTCCAATGGTATTCCAATGAGTAACTCAGGACCATGTCCGTACTGAGCGCTGAAGGAAAGATATTCTTCTTAATACAGGCAAAGAGAATGACGTCTGCCTAAATCCTGGAAGGACGGTAACGTCAGAGGTTTGTATTGAATCTTGTCTTGGCATGCCCTTAATAATAGTTTATTATATTATTGCTCTGACTTTTGACAATTTTCTGAGTACTTCCTTTGTTACAGGACTCCTGGCGGGGAGATTTCTTTATTTACAATTTCCATCCATCTTCGCTTTATCCATCCAGCATGATTCTAACTTTAAATGTGCTTGCATATAATAACTGTTTTGAGTTTTCAGTGTGTTTTTTTTTCGTTTTTCTTCCACAGGTTAAAACATAAAATTGGTGCAGTCAAATCAACAGTTCGTATTGTGAATATAGGATTTATTTTCATTGAGACGTGAGAAATTAATTTTCTCACTTCGAGATGGAATTAAATCCTATATTCCCGACAAACCAACACATATTCTTTTCATTATATACTCTCATCCCAGACACCTATGCCGAAAAAATATCTTTTCGGCGACGTCAACGACTCCGTATGGTAAACATTATATTTAACTCGCCATAACTTCAGTATTACTTGACCGGTTTAAATAAACTACGAGTACACCAACTTCTGAAAAGAAAAGAGAAAAGAAAAAAAGAAGAAATGAACCGGCAAACTGAAATCTCTCAATGTCAAAAGTATTTGACAGATTTCCAAAACTACGACAATTTACTTAGAAAAAAAAAAGTTGTTCTGACATTTAGTGAAGTAGACCCGGCAGTAAAAAAGTAACAGTGAACATATGCTGATATGGCTCACGTGTGAAATATAAACAATGAAAATATATGGGGAAAAAAAATAAAAATAAAATATATATATATGGTTTTATTTTTAATCATAAATCCACATTTCACTGGAACGTATATACTAATCCAAAACAGCCTGTTGCCAAGACTTATCTGGCCACTGTGATGCTCTATGGGGTACCTACATTCGAAGCTCTAAAATATACAGCCAACACGTATCTTCGACGGTGGCTAAGGCTACAGTCAAGCTTCACAGGTGTGAGCCTAGAGCTACACATCTTATGTCAAGCTGCAACTACCAATATCATCATTGCCGGAGTTCAAGCGATTAAAGCAATGCCACTCCTGACAGTGAGAAACTACAATGAGAGCATTTAGCAAGAAGTAAGTTCCATACCAGTAAAACGTGGTCCGTTTGGTCAGACAGTGGACAGAGCAGAACTGAGTCGATACTGAAGCACGCCGCTGCTGTTGGATCAACAGTAAGCTGTAGGCAAGGGCTGGGAATGCAGATCCAACCAAGATGGTCGGCGTCTGATAGCCAGACGATAAGATCCCTAGTCCAGGCAGAGAACCGGAAGGGGTATGAGGAGAAGAGGCGGTTCCAGATGGTTCAGCTTGGCAGCCAGGGAACATCCACCAGGTGGAATGTGCCAGGAAAGCGACACACTTGATTCCAGTTGTGGCACATGGAAACAGTTCGCATATTAAGCTTTATTCTGAGACGTGTTTCTGATCTCCTCCACACAGGCTAATCTAAATATTGGCTGATCTCCTAACATGTACTCTAGAAAAACAGGGACCAAGGACCACATAATTACGTTTCTCCGGCGGAGGAAGATATGGTTAAGTTCAGCGGAGGAATTAAATGGAATTGATGTTATAGTCGCACTAACATCTAAGGTCATACGGCGATTTTCCAGCTTCTGTTGGTGGAGGAAGACACCAGGTGCCCCGAGGGGCAATTTTCAAGCAAGGGTTGGCACCTTGGTAGAACCACCGACGTTCCGCAAGCCAGCTGGATAGCGTCTTCACCTTAATATTCCTGGTCCCAGGAGGGCTCGAACCCATAGCGGTGAGAGGCAAGTGATTTCAAGTCAGACACGCTAACCACTCTTGCCACGGATGCCCCCAGTTCAGAGGAAGAAGCACAGCTTCATCACATTTGTACAAGAAGGCCAGTCAGCAAAGACCACCAATTATGCACAGAGCTAAGTAGTGGATCTTAACAGCCTATGGGAGCCTGTACGGTGGAAACCGATAATTTGAGCAGACATGGCGGCGAAATTCAACTATTTTTCCATCTGTACATATCCATATTTTGTTATCAGAACGGGCTATCAGAACGAGCGCGCGTGTGTGTGTGCGTGAGAGAGAGAGAGAGAGAGAGAGAGAAGAGAGAGAGAGAGAGAGAGAGAGAGAGAGAGAGAGAGGGTGGGTGGGGGTGGAGGAAGGGGTAAGGAGAGGTGGAATTCTAAATAGTTTAGACGTAGATAATCTGTGGTTCATATTTGTAATGCCTGCTTTGATCACTTAGTCTGAATCTTCTTATTTTTGCTGCCGGGCAATGTGTACTCAGCTGCGCACTCTGCGTACATTTAGCTACGTCGCTGACCCTATTCGTACTTATAAAGAAAGTAACTCTTTATTAACTCTTTAAGTAATGTAGCCATGTAGTATCGTTACTTTACTCCAACGTTATAAAGAACCATTGTTTGTCAATCTAGCACAATTACATTTATTCAAATATATTAAAATCTTAGCAAATTTAAGAAAACTATCGCCATCATGTTATACACGTTTAACAATGTATCGATATATATACATGTATATATTATCCTCTTTCAATTGCAACACCCTTTTTAGGTTTTATTTCACTCGCTACTTATTCAACGAGCACTGAAAGGTTGTCATGAGAAAAAGGATGTGCCTATATATAATTGGGGTTAAAGGGTGTCTACCCAATGCTCAACTTTATAATGCTGCCACACTGGAATACCACACCGTAGGCACATGCCATGGAACACAACGCAGTCGCATTATACTGACACCGGCCGACCAGTCCTAGTACTGCCCTTATATGCTGAACGTCAAGCAAGGGAGCTATTAGAAGACTTTTGTAAACCCACAACCGCATGCGAGGCAGACGTTCAACCAATAAACCACCGCCGCGGTTCATAAGAGAAAGAGATTAAGAAATATATAATAGGCTTTCCTCACAATGAAGATACGCAGAGAGTATAGATGTGCAAATCAAATAGAATAATAGAATACAAGTATCAGCGCTGCCCAATGGATAGTGTGTTGAATTAGAAATCCGAATGAAGCTGGTTCAAACCTTCCAGGCGCCACTGAGTTTGAGTGTGTTTTGGGAAAGATTCTTCCCCTTAGACTCGTTACAGGGCAAGGGTTATTTCTGTTATGCGAACTATTGTGTTACATGTTATTGTGAAATTGTTACGAGAATCCCCCTTTCCCCTCCCAACCACTCCCCGCACACAACCGCCGAATCCTACAAATAGACATCGCCGGCATATGATTGAACTCTTCTCTGTGGACACCGAGCACTGCTGGACCCTGTTTGTGCTGTGGACCAAGATCGGTGCCGTCACTCTTGTCCTTGTCTTGAACAGCCATGGACGAGATGCAGTTAGATGAGCATCGACAGCCTGCATGGGTGACAGGCGAAAATGTGTGGTCGGCGACTCATCAGCTAAAAGGGACTGAACTGGGTAAGACTGTCGCTGTGCACGGAGCAAGGGAGTCAGCAACCTGCGTGCCTACGCAAACTTTAAACTTAAGGCTCGCCGGGGACGCAGGTTGAAGAGTTAATGCGGCGGTTGTGTTCCCCAACAACAGGAGTCTCGGCCCAATAGGTTAGGACACATCAGGGTGCAGCACCTAGCGGATGTAGGCTCCGCAACACCAGCCGGCAACACTCACCTCCCCAGCGACAACAACACAGAGCTGATGCAACACAACACAGCATATATACAAGAGAAACGACGCATAACTCTCTACACATACCATCTAAAGTCCACACTCTAATGTACCTAGCTGTACCTATAGGTGTAACAGTTATTTCCCGTTACACCGGGATTCTCTAGTGGCTTATGGTGGAAATACACATACACATGCACGCACGCACGCGTGATTGAACGATAGTTCAAAATGACGTTAAACCATATACATACTTCAACAGCAAATTTAACAGTTGTTGATGATGCTGATGCTACATTTATGTAACCACAACAGAAATACTCAATGAATTGTTGATATAAAGTATCCGGGAACTTGCGTTTACGGAGTTCATTGCAATGCATTTGCGCTTTCCACAGAAGCATAAATTATTTACAGAATTCTTAATTTTTGGTTTACATTTTGTTTTTAAAACATATTCTCAGACAATTGTTTGTAAAACATATTCTTTGTAAAACATATTCTATCTTATATCTGAAGTACCCGTACAGATTTGACAAAATATTGCTCTTAACAAGCGCGCTTATCTCCTCTTACACATGTACAGTATTTCCGCTCAAATGTTGTGAAACAAATATATAAGTGTCGTACAGTGACCTATTTACAAAATGTACAGGAAATATGCAAACTTCGGGTAATCCAAAACCATGAGTACATACTTCGATGCCTACTTCATAAGACATTTTAGTAAATTAACTTCTGGAAGAGAAGACTCGAATTATTCTTAAAATGTTTGAACATGAAGCGTTCATTTTCGTCACGTACCATAGATTCAACCCAGATTTCCCGTTGATTTGGGCATGTAGACGTTTTCTACTGTATGCATTCAATTTATTCATAAAAACATTCAGCATTGTAAACAAAGTTTTGAAAAGGATATATAAATCCACTTACGGATTTATGTCCACCCATCATGTGGTTTTGACGTGTTTTGCTCAAATCATTGGTTACCACCGTACAGGCTCCCATAGCCTGCTTAAGGCGCTGTTTTTCTCAGACAGTGGGTTCGTTCAGGGTTGCCATTGGCCACCGATGGTAACATTTGGTACCAACGAGGCCACCGATACGTATGAAAAGCCTCGGATGTCTTCTGTTGGCCTTTTGCATTTTGTGCAGTACGCTTTGTAAGTCGTCTTGTGCATTTTCTAAGTTGTTTTGCGCAAGTTGTGATGTGAATTTCGTAACTTGTTATGTACATTTTCTAAGTTGTCATGTGCATTTCGTAAGTTGTTATGTGCATTTTCTAAGTTGTCATGTGCATTTCGTAAGTTGTAATGTGCATTTCGTAAGTTGTCTCGTGCAAACTACAAGTCGTCGTTAAGTAGACTTTTTATCGGAATACATTTTATAGGAAACACCGGTACGCTATGCTCTGCCTACTTTAAAAAAATTGGACTAGAGACAATTGATTTCAAAATATATATAAAAAATTAAGGGATTGTCTGACGTGGAGTTAATAAATCTTGGTCTGAAAACAATAGATCGGATAACAGGTGGCAGTATCAGGAGGTGTGGTACAGGGGCCGTGGGTACGGAAGACAAGGGACGGGGCCGGGAGAGGAGGGGGCGGGACGGTAGACAAGGGGACGGGGTCGGGAGAGAAAGGGGCTGGAGGTTTTTAAAATAACAAGTTTGTAAAAAAATTATGATGAAAAATTATCATAGTTTGAGAGTCGTTTTGGGTAAAATAGTCTGTCTATATCCTATCAAAATCCTTAATTTAACATTAAAAGAATGTTGACCTATTATCGACCATTATCTTGTCTGCCGTACACGTTCTGTCTTCGCGATCGATGCTTTTATGGATTACGTCCCTTGTTTATCAGTACTCTGAGAGAGGAGAAGAGAGAAAAGCGGACGGAGAAGGGAGATAGGGGAGGGAGAAATGGGGGAGGGAGAAGACCCCCCCCCCCACCCCAAACACACACACGTAGCCCACCCCCACCAAATCAGTGTTGAGAACTAACAAATAATAATGATAATAAATTGAAAAATATATTTAAAAATAAAAGAAAATATCAACAAACATAGTTTTATTTCACAACTTAGAAAATGCACATAACAACTTAGGTAATGCACATAACAACTTAAAAAATGCACATAACAACTTACGAAATGCACATAACGACTTAGAAAATGCACAAGACAATAACCACATAACAACTTAGAAAATGCACAAGACAACTTAGAAAATGCACATAACAACTTAGAATATGCACAAGACAACTTACAAAATGCACGTAACATCTTAGGAAATGCACATAACAACTTTAAAAATGCACATAACAACTTATGAAATGCACATAATGCACAAGACAACTTAACAAATGCACATAACAACTTAGAAAATGCACAAGACAACTTAACAAATGCACATAACAACCTAGAAAATGCACAAAACAACTTACGAAATGCACATAACAACTTACTAAATGCAAATTACTTTTGATTTGAAGACTGTATCATTTGGTTTACTATGTAAAAACAACAGAAACGCTAGTATTTTGAACTTTATTATTATTATTTCAAAATACTTTCTATACAGAAACAAGTATTATAAAACCATCCCTGATATTGAATGCTTTATGAGATATTTGCATTATAGGAAAGATATTGAGGAAATTATTGCATTTTCTAAGAACAAACTTGAACAACACAATGCCAAATGGAACTTTGTTGACATTTGAGAAATGAAATAGAGATATAAGGTTAATTAGTAACGATCACTTTCCATAGATATTCCTCTTACTATACTCATACTATACTCTTCTGTTTTACTATCTTTCTATCATCTACCTTTTTTCTCCCTATATATTTCTATTAAAACTAAACGTTTTCTTTTCAATATATTATATTGTAATTTATTGTTGAATATAATTACATAATTATAGCTTTTGTACATTATTGTATTGAAAAGAAATAAAATGTTAAAAACAACTTACTAAATGCACATAACAAAGTACGAAACGCACATAACGACTTAGAAAATGCACAAGACGACTTAGAAAATGCACAAGACAACTTACTAAATGCACATAACAACTTACGAAATGCACATAACAACTTAGAAAATGCACATGACAACTTACGAAATGCATATAACAACTTGCGAAATGCGCATCACAACTTAGAAAATGCACATAACAACTTAGAAAATGCACAAAACGACTTACAAAGCGTACTGCACAAAATGCAAAAGGCACACAGAAGGCAGCCGAGGCTTTCCATAGATACTACCTCAGGTGTAGAGTCGCGGGAAGATTGGTTACCAATGTTTTACCTATCGGCAAACGACGGTAGCCGATCGTTACTGAGAGTGCTTTCGGTAACCGATGGGAGAACCCTGTACACACCACACTGAGACCCGACATGGTTATCTGGTCGACCGGCTCCAAGCCCCATCGAGTTGACAGTGCCCGTGTAAATGGAAAGACATGCGTGATGAGGCTTATGAGAGAGAGGTTGCACGTATGCACACAATTAACGTGTTGAAGAGTGTCAAGCCAAGGTTGGACCACGTGGTTTTCCCGGTTTAGGTAGTATGTTGGAGATTCGCAGCCCAGTCCGTGTGGAAGGTTCTAACTTCATTAGGAGTCACAGGAGCACTCAGACTGAGAACCATCAAGGGAAAGCTGCTGAGAAGGTCTCGAGTTGGCTATGGCTCCGTAGAGAAGCAAATAGCTGGGAGGCAGTGAATGGTCATAATTGCAGTCCAGCCCCTATCTCGGTTGACGACACCATAGTTTGTTTGATATGACAAGCTTGAGGTGTGTGCAGGTCGTCCGTTCGGCTGAATGGGTCTATGTCGTACAGGGTACAACACTAACGTACCCCGGGTACATTCTTGGATACACATATGAATAGTCCAACCACGAATGTAACCTCAACTACCCTTTGTTCCAGAAAGTCAGTATATTTATCAAAAAAAAAAAAAGGTAAAATAATTAGATTAGGTACTGTGTATATCGCAAATACGATAATGTCTTAATGGGAAGACATTCTGGTTCCTCGGCTTATAAAAGCTGAAATCCGAAGGTACAATGGTGTTATGCAGGGAACTATAGTGATTGAAATATTTTCTATGTGTACCCGGGGTACATTCGCGAAGTACCCTGTACCAGGGAGTACGTTATAGGGAGGAGAAACGGGCTCGTTTTGCCGATTTATGTTGTCGCGCATGTGTTTCACTACTCCGTGAAAATGACTATTTCCGGTTGTTTCGCGAGTGTGTGAAAAACAGCAAATTCTTATAAATTATAACACTTACAAACTCAATAAAGGTGCTAAATGTAAACATAAGTATTATTTATTTACATTGTGTCCTCTGATACAGAGCGTGTATTTGTTTGCATGTTTAAAAGCACATTTTACCAGACGGTTCCGTGTAACAAAGATGGCGCCACTCTGCGCCAAATAAAAAATGGTGACAGTGTATAGCTATTGCAAACGAGATACGAGACTACGGGTTATTTAGGCATTAATAATAACAAAAAGTGAATAGTAAACATATATATCTTTGTAAAGAAGGTAATTTCATGGTGGTGATTATAAGACAAAGCCTAAAAAGAGGTGATGAAAATGTGCCTTTTGAGATATCAGCTAAATTTTTAATTTTATAGAATTACAAATGGTGTGAAGCTATTGCAAACGAGATACGAAGTATGGGTTATATTAGGCATTAATAATAACAAAAAGTGAATAGTAGACATATTTATCTTTGTCAATAATGTAATTTCGTGATGTTGATTATAACAGAAAGCCGTAAAAAGGGGCTGTAAAAACTGCCTAATTTGAGATGTTGGCTGAAATTTTAACTTATCAAATGTAACGCGCTTACGATCGATTTACCCACAGGTACCGGTTTAAAAAAAAAAAAAAAAAAAAAAAAAAAAGTTATATTCTATTAAATACTGAAGGTCAGCATCGAGGAAATCCCAAAATATAGGCATGCATCTCTAAACAACAGCTGCAGTGTTAGTTTTTGAAGTCCCACAGAGCTGTCATATGCTGCAATCAACTCAGGAATAAATTATCTTTCCAATAACATACATTTGCATATGTCCACACCACATAAGAAAAGCTCTGGTGCTCGAAAAACACAGAAAACGTACCTGTTTTTAAAAATCGACTCTAAGCCAGTCCGTATTATTCGCCTATACAGACCCCCGTAGACCGCCGTTTAGCCTTTGTAGAAGCTCCCGCGGACATAACAACTCATCGACACTATTCCTTACGCACAATATGTCTTTATCCATGCAATAAATAATGTCCAAGTACCTTTCCGACGATCAAAAGTACACGTTTTCAAAAATCTCAGTATCCCACGACGCCATCTGCATTGAGAATGCCGGAAGTTGATAGCAAAGCCGCAGAAATACTTGTTAAATACTTGTGATCGCCGGAAAGGTACTTGGACATTATTTATTGCACGGATAAAGACATATTGTGCGTAAGGAATAGTGTCGATGAGTTGTTATGTCTGCGGGAGCTTCTACAAAGGCTAAACAGCGGTCTACGGGGGTCTGTATAGGCGAATAATACGGACTGGCTTAGAGTCGATTTTTAAAAACAGGTACGTTTTCTGTGTTTTTCGAGCACCAGAGCTTTTCTTATGTGGTGTGGACATACGAAAGTGTATGTTATTGGAAAGATAATTTATTCCCGAGTTGATTGCAGCATATGACAGCTCTGTGGGACTTCAAAAACTAACACTGCAGCTGTTGTTTTGAGATGCATGCCTATATTTTGGGATATCCTCGATGCTGACCTTCAGTATTTAATAGAATATAACTTTTTTTTTTTTTTTTTTTTTTTTTTTTAAACCGGTACCTGTGGATTTACCTGTATCGATAAAATAGTAAATGGCGGCGTTCTAGCGCGACAACGTCAGGCTGTTTGAGTTATTGGCACGGCGTAAGTCCTCTTTACACAGCACCGGTAAGTGTCGTGTCAGTCAAAATGGCCGCGGAAGATGGCGTGTGTGTTGATGAAACACAAAATTCAACCGAAACTACAAAAGATACGCCGTTGGCAGACATATTTACTGTCGAAGGTATGCACGATTACCGTTTTTTGTATCACGGATAAGAAATTACTCCATTTTCATGGTGGTTATCCTATTTGTTGCACGATATTGCATATTGAACAGTCCATATGCCTCGGCATAAATTGAAATGACAAAATCAGAGACACTATCTGGTATTTATATTTATGAGATGCGTGCGGATAAATTATTTAACCATCCTGACTGTGTGTAAGTATTGTCTGGTTAACAAAATAAAACGCAAGACTTACAGCTTCAGACATGAATTTATAGTTTGCCATCTGGCAGTTGTATGCATATTTTTTTGTCTGTTGGACTGTTACTCTCAAGTTTAACATATGTTGCCTTGTGTAGTCAGTGGTCATGACATCATGTTTATAAAGAGAATACCTTTGTTAACACCATAATTCACATCTTTTGATGACAACCCCTCCAGATGTTTGAGGAAAAAAATGCATTTATAATTGAATTAAATACACAGTTTGACACTTACTAGCAACGTTGCGTTTTGAGGCAGTCCACTGCAAAAACGATCACAGACTACTTTAAAAGTAAATTGCAATGATTGATTAAATGAAGTTGTGATGAATGGTAGATTTTCTTTGCAAACCTAGCATGGTTCCCATTTGAGGTTCACATTTTGCCCTGCACTGCGCCAAATTGGCGCAAGACGCCAAATTGGCGCAAGAGAAATAATTTTGGGGCAAAGAAATTCCATTTGGCATAAGTGAAAAGATCTTGCTTTTTCTAGTTTTTTCGAAACACTATGATAGTGTTCTCGATCAACTTTTTACATCTTGATGGGCTTTCCTTGTTTTTTTGGGGGAAAAGGCCCCTACTGTGCATTTCAAGATGCCTGTCCGTCAAATAAGAATCGAGATTTTTTTTATTGCTTACTTTATGTTTTCATATCTGATATGGTTAGACAGAATAAAAATAGACGCTCCTGGATCTGTTTGCCATAGCCATTAGGTATGCTTCAAGAAGCCTAAAAATCATTTTGACCTATTGTTTCCATTGTAAATTAAAACAACATGGCGGCTTTTTTTGTTTAGAAAGTGTCATCTGCGCATGTATGTTTCTAGGTTTCAGATGTACATGTGCCAAGTAAAACGTAGGTTATGCAGGGTGGTGTTGTTGTTCAATGTTCAGCACCTCTGGCAATCAATCATACTTATCCTTTATTTTGACATGGAAACCATTATATCTAGCAAATAAAGGGTAGGTAAATAGTATACTGCGGTTATAATTTGTAATTAACACCACTGTTGGTCAACTGAGTTTTTAAGTCACCCTACCCTAGAAAAATGGAACTTCCGTCGTCGCCATTTTGGTTTTTGGCTGTCAATAAAATTAGGCCAAATAAAATTAAACCTGTGTTTACTGTAACATTGCTGAAAAAAATTGGGTAGGTAGGTAGGCATTTTATTTTTTTATTTTATTTTTTGGCGAAGTTACATTAAAGGTGGCGATGAGCTTTGATGAATGGGAAAATGTGGTATTTTAAAAACTACAATAGATAACAATATGAAATTGTGTATGTTTTATTGTTTCCCAAAAGGCCTGGTAACAACTGGCTCATTTCCCAAACTCTTGCAATTATTACAAAGAAGTAAAACAGTTTTAAATGTTTTCTGCAAGTCCGAAAGAGGGTCAGCTCCAACAGCAATGAGTACATGAGTCGGCTGAGATCAGTCCAGCTCCATACAGTGTGATCTCCAGTGGGGCCTGATATGTTATGAGTGACTTGACTTCCATGCTCTTCCTGAATTCTGGTATATGACCATCAGGAAGGATGGGGGACCCACAGGTGTAGTCAAATTCTGCGGTTGACATACATGTAACCAAGAGCAGTTCTTGCCTCCCAGACAGCTGAAAAAATATTCAAAGTTATAATGTCAAATGTTAATTGACCATTTGAATAGTTTTGTAAAAGTGTTGACTTACATGTATATTACTTCTCTAACATCAGAAAGTAATAAATATTTATAAATTTCTCATGTTAGTTATTATGAGCCTAAATTGAGGTTGAGTTCAGAAAATTATTATGGAACGGCATAGTTCTTAGAAGTTATAATGCAGTAGTAGTCGATGCCAATGCTTAGTTCTGAGAAGCAAGTAAGCAAGTACACATATGCACATTAATATAAGTGTTTTAGAAACAAACTTACGACAGGTGGCCTGGAACTCGGGGCATTTATCGACCTGTTTGTGGTACTTGTCAAACAATTCAACAATCGATTCTTTATGGAGAGACATTTTTGAAACTGTACAGCCAAAACCACTGGGAGATGCCATTTTTACTGTTTATACCAGTCCTGTGCACAGTATACCGTGACATTCACACGCTTTCAAAACCGCACCGCGAAATTGAAAATTGCACCTTGATCTCATGAACATTATTTTTTTTTTCAATATTTTTTTTTTTTTTTTTTTCAAATTTTTTTTTTCCAATAAAATAAAAAGGAGTCGGGGGTGTTTTCAGAGGGTCGGTCGGGTTACAGTAAACTCAGGTATAATTTTATTTGGCCTTACATGTAACATGGGCATGATGGGGGTTCAAAATGATTTTTTGGCTTCGCAAAGCTTAGAGGATGGCTACACGAAGATTGAAAACAGATTCAGGAGCATCCGTTTTCATTCTTTTCAATCATATCAGGTATGTAAACATATAGAAAGTAATTCAAAAAAATCTTGATTCATATTTGACGCAAATGTATCCTGGAATGCACAGTAGTTCGCATCACTGAATTCTGCTTTGGGGATTTTTATCGACAATTTGACAAAATTGGGGAATTATTGTATTATGAACAGTTATCATATAAATAGTGATTTGAACCTGTTAATAGTGGTAACAACAATCAATTATTGAAATTAGTGTGTGAAGTGACACCCCATTTTTTTTTTTTTGTGGATTGGGATTTTTTTTTTCAAATTGGGTAAAAAACGTGTTCCTTTCGCCTTTGGGAAGATGCCGTTATTTGGCCACATGACACTCATAGGAAAAACCCTGCTTGATAATAAAAAAACCAGGCACGTTCGGTATATGTAGTTGTTCACTATGAATACAATGATGACAAAACAATATTTCAAGAAGAAACAATCAGTATCCATAATTTAACCAACACAACTAGTCAAGACAGAATGAAAATCGTTTGAGAGATATACTTTAATACTGATCATTCTTTGTTTTTGCAAATTTGCAGACATTATCTCTTCAACTAATTGTCCAGTCAGACATTGATTGTGTTCTCTTAGGCATTACTCTACCAGAATTAATGATTACTTTTTTATTTTGTTTCAGTTTTGCAGATAATAAAAGAAGCCCACCAACAACATGGTCTGCGTCATGGTGACTTTCAAAGATATAGGTAAATAAAATAAAAAAACTGTGTTGAACAGGAGGATAAGCTGTGGTGACTATATTCTCTCCTCCTGTGCTGGTTTCAGTTTTGTCTGTACCTCCAGTATATTGCACAAAAGACGCTGAAGTAGGGTACACATGGCACAAAAATTCCGCTCGTATTGACGAGTGAAATTCGAGTCCGGACGAGTGAAAAATATAGTCGGTCATCCGAGAGGATGAGTAACATTTCGATGGAAAACAACAAGGAAAACAGTTGTTATACAGTTTATTATGCAGTTAAATGCAAAAAATAGTTTGTGACACAGCTATAAAATGCATTTGAAATCAACCGGATGTTGGGAAATCCATCTTGTTGCTATAGATGCATTTCCGTTTCGGGCATACTAAAATACGGCTCCCGTTTTTCCAATTTCACGGATCGCGAATATTTGATATAATACAAATAACACTTTTACGAAGAAATCGTATCTATTATAAAGAGTTTATTTTATTATTTTGTAAACAATAATTTGTAAAAGTCATTACACAAGGGCTATAAGCATGCACCAAAAACTCCAGGAGCCGTAGTTTAACATGTTCGAAAAAATTGTTTGCAAAAACAAAACATGACAGACATAAGAATTTTTTTGCAAGGTAGGGGAGATAGTCAAAAGAGAGAGGAGGAAAGGAAAAAGAAAAGGTTAAACACACAAACAGAAAAGAGAAAACTCAGTCAGAAAAATTATGACAAGAATAATCTTCAATGCAAAAATTGAGCTGAATTTGGAAGTAATTATTTAAATGAAAGAGCCTGCAAAGATTTTTGTGTGAACTCATCTGAAGTTTTAAAAGATATTACAACAGAAAACCTACTTCCTACTAGATTCAGATGGTTCTACTGATAAAGGAATAAATGAACAGGAGTTAGTGTATGTACATTGTAAGATATGTGGGGACAAAATGGTGAAATAAATACTAATTTGGTTGACATTGTGAAGCTTGATTACGGAAATGCAGTTGGAGTACAAGATGGAATTTTGAAGGGAATGGAATCTGTTGGAATCACCCCAAAACTTCTGAGCTTGATTTTCACTATTTAGGAAAATGTTAGTCAAGAGAAAACTGTCATTAAAATATATTTTTTAGTCATAATAACAAACGTGAATAATAACAAACGTGATTTGAATTGAGCATTTATTTTAACACACAAACTATACCCAATTCTGTCATTTTGGCAGAACAGTTCACCACCTTGAGAATATGTGTCACTTGCATCTCTCGCCAACCTCGGGTCAAGGTCGCAGTGAAGGTTAAAGGTAAACCCCATGTCCAGACCGTTACTCTGCAAGGAATGATCGGATAAAAATGTTTTTGGCAGAAAGGTTCACCATATGGAGATTGAGTCTTGTCTACTACTCTCATCAAGGTCGCCAGAAAGGTCAAACTCTTGACACAGCAATAAATGATTAGATCAAAAAGATAGGTTTACAACATGACGATTAAGCATTGTGTACAGCTCTGGACAACCTTGGGTTCAAAAGAAGATCAGGATTCTTTTAAGGTTACTCGTGGTCAAGGTCACCATGCTTTTTTAAAAATGTATTTTACAAGAGATATGGCCTTTGGTTATTTAAAAAGTCATGTAAAAATGTGTTACAAACATTTTCTTTTTTTCAGTGTATTGTTTTGCAGCAATTACATTTGAAGACGAGCATGTTTTTTGGGCGTTTTTTGTCGGCAGACGCATTTCTATATTTATTGAAATAAATTTGATTAAATTATTGTTCTGCTATTTCAAGGGATCGTTATTTTAATACTGACTGAATCAAATGCAAATGTACGTATGTCTTGTTTTCAACACACTGTTTAAATACCATGCCAGGTAAACTATAACATTTATATTCCAACATTCATAACCAGTATAATCTACATTGTTGTTGTGTGACATTGTAGAGGTTACTGCTCTCGACGTATCAAGCGAATCAGGAAGGCACTCCACTTTCCACAGGGTGATAAGCGACGAGTGAATCCCAAGAAGATTAACATAGATGCAGTAAAGGATGTCAGGTGAGGTCATGTTTATAGTTATAGATGCAGTAAAGGATGTCAGGTGAGGTCATGTTTATAGTTATAGATGCGGTAAAGGATGTCAGGTGAGGTCATGTTTATAGTGATAGATGCAGTAAAGGATGTCTGGTGAGGTCATGTTTATAGTTAGCTGTGAGAATCATAGCTCTTATGTTTTTATATTCTGTATCTACCACAGAGCTATGAAGCACATAGAAACATAGGTAGGTAAGCAGCATCCTCCCTTTCTGATGATGTAAAACCACAGTATGTTAATTGACTAAACCTTAAATACCACACCTCCATGCATAAAACCAGGTTTCCAAGTACAAAAAGACATTTCACATGAGGGCAAGATATTTTGAAAGGAAAACTCGTGGTTGAAACAGTAAAACAGACAGAGTAAAGCTATATCGCCTTCCACCGCTGGGTCCCACTGGGAGCTCGGTTTATAAGTGTGAGAAAGTGTCGATTCTTATGGATGGCAGGATGTGCCGTATGCAGTACTGGTTTTACTCAGGAATAAGAGGGTGATCTGCCTTCACCACCCACCACTAAAAATCGGCCGTCATACTTAGCCTAAAATGTGCTGAAAAATTCTGTTAAAGACAAAACGAACAGACTCTTCAATATTAACATATTTCCATATTTCGTTAGAATAGGCAAGTAAAAGAAGAAATACTTGATCGCAATCAGTTTGTCAGTATGAGCTTATGAGAAATGCTTTGAGCAAGGTTTGATACCAAGCTAGGTAGAACATGGGTACTAAACATTGACTCTAGCTCTTTTTGGAGATATATGGAAACGAGAGTCAATGACACTTCCGAGGTCATCTCCAAAATGAGCTTGAGTCAATGTTTAGTACCCGTGCAGAAGTTTGTATTTAATTATGAAGAAGCATTTCATAAATAGAAAAAAGAGCATGTTTTTTTCTTTCTTTCTCAGATACCTTCATCTGCCTCTGTTCTGTGCGGAGAGAGCATGGGCCTGTTTTATGCAACTTAAGGCTGAAGCAAATACTGAACCAAGGAAGAAATTCCACATGATGTCTCGGATCAAGAAGGCTGTAGTGTACGCAGAGGAGCTGTATAGTTTATGTGAACATGAGAAATGCGATGCTAGAACTAAACTGGAAAGTCAGGTATGTATTGTGCCTTTCTTGAATTAAATTTTGACCTGTAAGTGGTAATAATATCTGATACAAAACCCAGAACACATTCACGCATATTGTTACCTAATATTGCTAGGCAATCACTTTTCATAACCTCGTCTGTCAGATGAGGGGTGATGTCAACTGGGCAGTCCCATGTATCAGTCTTTCCTCCATGCACATTAAAGTACCATAAGATTAGGGTTCCCTGATTCCTCTGGAAAATACCATAAACAGTGAGTTGATGAAAAGTTAAACAATTCAATTGACATGTTGCCAGTACTTAGTTATCTCCGCTCTATTGTTGATGTCGGAGTATAGTGACAATAGTTTATTTAACATAGTTGCACGTGCTTTATACACATGCTGTTGTGTGACGGAGGTGTCGTTTTGGTTTGATTGGTTGAAATGGATAAATGATTGACAACTTGCGACATGTTAATTATCAGAGTGGAGACACTGTAAACCATTTTGACGGTTTATACATGAATATTATCATGTCAATATACACAGACTATTTAAATATCTCCCTAATTAACACAGTGGCAGAGATAATGTGTAAATGCTGTTTTTGCAAACTTTTCAGCAAATGTCATATTGTTATTTTAGGCCTATCGCCATTTTATGCTGGGTAGTTTAGAGTTTGAGTTAGAGAAGTGGAAGTCTGCAATCGAAAGTTACAGTCATGTCAAGTAAGTTCCAAGTTCACGTGTATATCTTATAGTGTTTACATATTTAGTAGGTTTACATTTTCCTTTAAAAAAATCATAATTTATAAATGACAAATATAACCCTGTGATAACGCCAGATGTAACAAAACAATCATGGCTACGAAATCTTAAGAAAGTCTCTCAAAAACTAGCGTTTTTGCATTTTATTGGAATTTTTGTTCAATTTCAGTTTACTTTTACAATTTTTGCTACTGCTTTTCAAGTCTTAGTTTAACCTTGTAACCATTCTCTTAACTTCTTCCTGAGGACTAACGTGCATTTGTTAATATTACAGAACAATATGTGAGAATCTTGCAAAGGCGTTCACAGACGAACAGCAAGTGTTATATCTTCAGCGGGCAGCCGAGGTGGAGCCCAACATTCGATATTGTGCCTACAACATCGGGGATGAGACGGCCATTAAGGATCTCATGCAGATGAGGCGCACTGCGGGAGCTGGAGAACTGTCTGGGGAGTTGGATGTAAGAAAACAATATTTAACTACTGATGGAAAGGATAAGAAACCGCGGCCATTTTTATTTAGCACAATTAAAATTAAAAGTTTCATGACCCACTAGTTGACCAAATTGGGTGGGGTAAACACATATAAACAAGTTGCAAGCTTACGAAAGACATTCACTATAATAATGTATGCAATATTGTTACAAGGTTTTGATAATAAAGGGACACAGTAATTGGGGGAAAAGTACATTTTAACATGGATAATTTAATCTACATTTTAAAAATACCATAGGGAGCATGACCACAAACCTCACTGGCATGCTTGTTCTTCATTGTTGTATTTGAAGCTTTTTGTAAAAACATTTAACAAGGTTAAAAGGAGATTAAGCCTGTGCCAACCATGTTTACCTTCAAAATGAAACAGAAAAGTTCAGAAAAAAATGAAGGTATTGCATCTTTACACTTAACTATGTTGATGTTTGTAATAGAATGTAATTTTTTCTTTATTTCATAAGACCCTGTTGTCACAAACAAGAGAGAAACAGGCAGCAACATTATCCGAGGTGTCATGGTGTGGACGCAAGGTGCCGGTGAAGAGCGAGCCTGTGCGACTGTTTCTGCTGAATCTCCAGGAGAGCATTAAGGAGATAGAGGAGGCGGATGGCCTCGACAACAAGATATCTATATACGAGAGTGTCCTCAAACAGTGTATAGATGCTCAACAGCTTCTCCGAGACTCGTTGCAAGACGATCAGGTACGATAGTTAACCAGTTTATTTTCAGTACCAAAAAACAATGATTACAGATGGGTATATCGAGTGTTGTGAGATATGTTCTTACACAATGTTACTATTTCAGTCACTTTTTTAGGGAAATGGCGAGCACATTTATAGATATTGATTAAATGTTAAAAATGTTTAACACATGTTAAAATCAAACAGAACTTGGTGTTAAAATATAACATCTGTACAAGACGTAGTATTTCATATTTCATAGTATACTTGTACCACACGATGATCATCCTTGGTGAATGGTCCTTAAGGCCGTACATCAGACTTTTCCTTGGGGTCTGGGAGTCCGTATTAAAATTGACATAATAATATTGTCTATGCTAAAAGGTCTAACGACCACCTATAAACAAGGGAATGGGAGAATTCAGTAAACTGTTCATTACCTCCCTTCTGGCCTTATCATCACTCTCAGCTTGTCCCTGATATTTGACCTCCAAGTTTCCATTGTATTACAATAAGAGTAGCGTCTTCATGGTCGAATGGTTAACAACGTTGCGTTGTAAACTTTCACCTCTCATTGCTGCGGGTTTGAATCCCACTGGGAGCTCGACTTGTGAGAAAGTGTCGCTTATTACGGATGGCGGGAGGTGTACAGTACTGGTTCTGCCCAAGAAAAGTGGGTGGTCTGCCTCCACCACAAAAAATCGACCGTCATATATAACCTTACATGTACAAACAAACAAAACATTAAGTGCTGCACTTTTGAATTATGTTTTATATAAATATGATAATTTCAAACAGTATCAGAATATAAAAAAAACATCTGAACAGGTTTAAAAATAATAAGTATGCAATAGTTAATAAAAAGGCATTGAAATGCATCCTATTATTATACAGTAATAACAATAAATCTGAGGTGGACCAGATGATTGGTTGGACCAAGTTATCAGTGGAGAAAGTCCCTGACTCACATGTGCTATCTTAAGCACTAGGGTTAATTTCAGAGTTTTACATCTGATTCCATTAACATATATGGTGAACTCAAATTTTAGACCTGAAAAAGACTGCTTACGCGGTATTATGGTTGATATGACCATTTTTAAAATGTTTAATAGATGCTTCTAGAAAAGCCTTATTTACCATTTACCCCTTAGAATTATATTTTTTACAAAAGCTCATGAAAACATATTTTGGAAAACCCAAATTCACTACATGTTCTAGTATAATTATTTGTTTTGTTTCAGAATTTCAAATTAGCACAAAAAGGGCAGGAAATAGATGGCAACATTTCAAATCAACATTATCTACACAGCTACCTGACATTTATCAAACTTAGTAAAACCATAGATAGGAACCTGTTAATGATAGAGAACCTCAAGAAGTACCTGCCTGGGGGCCTCGTGGAGGAGGGCAGAAAGGTCACCAAGCCACAGGATTTAGTCAGGCTTTATGATATTATTATACAGGTAATAGTTGGATTTATAATATTATTTAGGGGCTGGCGTGTCCCACATGACCCACTAGATAGCATGATGGAAATGAAATTGGAGGTCCCAGGTTCAAGCCTCACCTGTGCAATTGAGTTTTGCAGTTTATCTTGGGCAAGACACTTTACCATAGCCTCGTTCATTTGATGGTGTTGTAAACCAAGCGTTCCCGTGTGTTGGAGTCTATCCTTCCAGCATCTTTAAGTACCATCTAGGAATCTATTAGTAAGAGTAGGGCAGGTTCTCCGGATTCTTTTGTATTCTTCCCATCTCTGGGGCAGCTCTAAATAACCTATAATGTATTGATGAGTGGTTTAACAACATTCAGTTATATTCTTGGTATTATTTTAGAGGTTAGAGATGGATTTGTAATATACATTCGTTTGCAGTGTTTTATCTACAAATTTGTTCCTTTGAGTCAATTTCCATCATTTTAAATGACAAAACTTAATGCACTAACCTGCTATATAACCACACAGTATTCAGTTCAGATAGGGAATTCCAACCCTGAGTATAAGTGTTTAAATCGGCAGCTCTGACATGGTGAACATGGGCATGTTGTTCTGTAGTCTAAGGTTTTGCATTAAGCTCATGCACCCAGCATCCCGACGGCCGGGTATAGCTCATGCACCCAGCATCCCGACGGCAGGGTATAGCTCATGCATCCAGCATCCCGACGGCCGGGTATGGCTCATGCACCCAGCATCCCGACGGCCGGGTATAGCTCATGCATCCAGCATCCCGACGGCCGGGTATTTATCACCGTTAGTGATAGTTCCAGTTTTTGTAATGATGTTTAATATCTACTTATGATTTTACAAAAAAGGTAATATATTAAAAGCTTTTTCAATTTAAGTATGTTTCCTGTATGACGGAGTAAAGAAGTGTTCCATGTATAATCTATTGCTAATGCTTCCTTTTCTTGCCTTTCAGAATTTAGGAGAGATACACAATTTACCTGGTATAGAACATGACGAATCACTGCAAGTGCAGATGAATACCAGAGTTCTAGGATTAAAGGCTTTTAGGTTTGATCTTTAAACACTTTCTGCTTATATTATTTCCCATTCTCCAGGCGTAATACTATGTGCCTCTCATGTGAAAGATCGTGAGTTCATCCCTGACTGGGGTGCACCAAAGCCTTGTAGCTCCCTTGCTTCACATTAATGTGGTCGGCATTGTGTCAGTATAATATGCGTGGGGTATCATGTCACGTGTCTGCGGGAGTAGTTCTTCAGTGTGGCAGCACTATAAAGTTGAGCATTGAACTCACTGCTACAAGTCGACACCCTCATTATATGACTGAAATATTACCCTTAAAGTTTGTCAGAGCTATAACTTCTTAATCTATCATTGGATTCCAGTAATAATATATACAAATGTTCACCACCATGAGACATTGTGTCGTGACCAATTCAAGGTCAAGGTCACATTTGCACTTTGAAGGTTTTCGTTATAATTGACTTCCATCTTTAGACTCAAACCGATAGGGGACATGTATTGCTTACAATACTTCTTTGCCTTGTCTATAAAAAAAAGTATATATGTTTTCCCCACTTACTTAAAATCTCTTGTTTGGAGAATGAAAAAAGAAAAGAAAGTTTGATGTTGGCTCAGTCGGTAACATATGTTATGCTTTAAAAAGACAAGTTTAATACAAACTTTTTTTCTTCCATGGGAAATGTTTATAGTCCATTTCATTTTGCTTATTCTTGCAATTGTAATCTTCACCTTAGTTACCATTGTGTGTATAAAGTCGTTGTGCGTGCATTTCAGGTGTTTTTATGTTGCCCAATCTTATGCGGGTGCCAAGAAATGGAGAGAAGCTATAGGGCTATATACACGGGTGCTACAGTATGCCCAGGATGCTCTGGGTGGCTACAAAATGGCCCCCAAATCACCAGAAAATGAGGTAATTATTTTATACTTAAAGCATGTGTAATTTTACAGATTTTAAAGAGGCGTTTGAGTTATAATCACAAGTGGGAAAGTTGGATGATGTGGCTTCATCTTGATTTTGTAATTTCTAGTGCGAGAATGCTGTGGCTGGTTATAATGATAAATATTGTATTCACTTTCAACAACAAGTTATGATACAGTCTAGAGATTACAATGTTGGATATAATGAATTAATATTTATTGTCACATAGGGAGGTAATATTTCATACTGAAAAGGGCAGGAACATTCCAATTACTCAAATTGACAAAGTGTCCAGAAACATTTCAAAATAAAAAAGTAAATTTCCAAAATTGACAGTTGGTATTACCATTTAGTAAAGTGCAGTTAGTAAAGTGCAGGGCCAGGTTTTAAGAAACAACTTATGACAATTTTGAACATAAGTTAATTTCTTAAATTCAAAGTTTTACAATTTACAAATGAACGCGATTTCATTTAATTTTCTTATACATTTGATATTTCTGCACATAATGCACACATAATTGTCTACATTGAATGCTTAGGTGCAAAAATGTGTACAGTTTTAAAATTTGAGACTTATCGTAAGATGTTTAATAAAACGGGGCCCAGGTTGAACCAAATGAAGAACTTTCGTTTCTTTAACTGGAGCCTTGTCCATACTGGGCTCAAGATTAAATGTGAATTCAGGGGTAGTTTTATTTTAACTGCTTATACACTAAATACATTAATCAGTATTTGTACTGGCTATTTTCGATGTATTATACAGTTCCGGTTGTCAGATCGTTTGTTAGCATTATTGCTCTATTTTCAATGTATTATACAGTTCCGGTTGTCAGATCGTTTGTTAGCATTACTGCTCTATTTTCAATGTTTTATACAGTTCCGGTTTCGGATCGTTTGTTAGCATTAATGCTCTATTTTTAATGTATTGTAAGATTCCGGTTATTAAAGATAAATGGCCACCCTTTTTGTAGAATTATCAATTAAGAATTTTAACTCTTAAACATCATATGAACATTTCTTGATAGTCCGCAGAGAGAAACATTTATTTAAAACCGCTACTAAGTTGTATGTAAAAATAAGTATTATTTGCATGACGTAGATATTTCTTCTACCACTGCGTGACTGTACGGGGAAATGAGGTAAATCTGAATTGTATAGCTGCTCAACTATTGCCAGATAATTGATAAATACATTTACCTGTGGATTAATTTACCTGTTCAAAGTTCTCTACGTCATCAAATAAAATCGTATTCTCGCTTTTCACAGATATTGCAATGTGTGAATTGTAAATATCTATTGTTGTGTATTGATTTCGATTTAAATAAACATAAACCTGTTCATATAACAAAAAATGGCCGTAGAACTTTAAATCCTCCATAATCACTCATCAGTTGCTGTGTTCTATCTATACTGCCGGTAAAATATTCCTGTTGTCAAGTCATCTGCTCTGTTCTAAATGTATTGATGGTCATTTACAGTCGTGATGTTGTTTTGTGATTTTGCAGTCAGAGATAGCCAGCCTGCAGAAGGTTGAGAAGGAAGCAGACAGCATGAAGTACTCATGTCACGCGTCCAGTATCCTGGATACTGAGGGTCTTACCGACCAAGTCGCGGAGGTCACTATTAGTAACAATAAGGTGAGTGTACTGTTTGTACTGACCAAGTCGCGGAGGTCACTATTAGTAACAATAAGGTGAGTGTACTGTTTGATACAACGCCTCCATTGGACTAAAATTTACCTACATTCGTCATTGGTCATTTATTCTGATTACTACTCTGATTTTTATATCGCCTGCATAGCACGGCAGACACTTAGGGATCACTTTGTAGGTCATCTGTCATTGTCCGTCGCCGGTCACACTTTAACCTGCAACCTATTTTGGCCATAACTTGAAAAGTATTTGACATGTGAATAAAACTTCACACGCATTTTCATCTTACTTCAAGAAGTGTTAGACATGTCCAGTAAATCTGACTTTCATCTTGGCATAAAACTTTAAACTGCAACCTGACCAAACTCATAACTGGCTGAAATAAAGCCCACGGTAGGCGACACAAGTATTCCGCGGCGGCAGACGACACAAGTGTTACTCGTAATACCTTTCTAGTTTATTAATTAATTTCTTTAGAAGAAAACCTGTCTTTGACTGAAGTGGTTGTCGTACAAATAAATTTCTGTTTTGTTTTTTCATGGAAAAATGTAGTAAATAAAACCACCTTGTCCACACATGTTGGGTGCTAAGAAGTACTTTGTACTATTTAAGCGTGGTGTATGAAACATTATTATACCCCCACAAACGAAACAAACAAAGTTTAGTGGGGGTATATAGGAGTGAGCTTGTCCGTCGGTCCGTCGGTTGGTCTGTTGGTTTTTACGGTGTCCGGACGATAACTCATGAAAGGGTTTATGGATGTAAATAATATTTGGTACACGGGTATAACACCATAAAATACAAGTCATATTCGACTCGGGTTACAAACCACCAATTTTTGACGGAGTTATGGCCCCTTTTCAACTTAGAATTTGTCCAAAAAACGGTGTCCGGACGATAACTTATGAAAGGGTCGACGGATTTAAATAATTTTTGGTACACGGGTTAAAGACCATAAAATACAGGTCAAGTTTGACTTTGGTTACAAAACACCAATTTTTGATGGAGTTATGACCCCTTTTCAACTTAGAATTTGCCCAAAAAACGGTGTCAGGACGATAACTCATGAAAGGGTCGACGGATTTAAATAATTTTTTGGTACACCGGTTTAAGACCATAAAATACAGGTCAAGTTCGACTTTGGTTACAAACCACTAATTTTTGATGGCCCCTTTTCAACTTAGAGTTTGCCAAAAAAATGCTACAGTCAACTCTGAGGAACCTGCTAATTTGGGTTTGTATTAAATTTAAACAATTTATAATGCATCCTCTTCATGACCATGTCTCTTTTTATTACACTTATACATCTTTGACTTTAACGGTGTAACATGCAAATTTTTGTTAGTCTTCTTCCCTGATCACTAACAATATTGAAAACTCTCTCTTGTGGTTGCCATGTTTACGTGACTGACAAGGCGGTATTGTGGGGTATTAATCACTTTCAGTAATAACTCTAGTTAGTTTGAGAAGTCAAATATTTTTCTCAAAATCTATAGCATTTTATTCAAATTTTTCTTTATAGCCGTTCCTTGATAGATTGGAGCAATATGCAGAAGATTCATCCCTCACCAGCAAAAAAGCCAAACTTGTTTCATTTCCACCTGACTTTAAGGCTATTCCGTGCAGGCCATTGTTCTTTGACTTGGCCCTAAATCACGTAGAAATGCCGTCGTTGGAGGACAAGCTGGAACAGAAGAAGGCTGCTGTCGGGCTCACGGGCATGGTGAAGGGATGGCTGTGGGGAGGCAAGAAGTAAGAGGGACAACCCTGTATCATTGCTACTAGTCAGTGGATATGGATAGAGTGGTCTCCCTTTCCTGGTGATTGATAATGAGATGATTGATCGATAGTCATTATACATGATCGCTTGTCGTTACTTTTACGACATATTAGACAGTGAGACGAAACAGACATAGTATCGGTTGTTTGACCTGACCTATTTAGACTCGCAGTTTTGGTTAAATTGGATTGTAGCAAAACTGATCCTAGTATTAATTCAAATTGCATTAAAAGCGCAACTGTTAGATTTAAATTAATAAATTTGTGGATGAAATGTTGATATTAGAGACCAAATATGATCGGTAACAATGATGTGGATGACAGTTTTGTTAGTGTTGTGCATATCAATGGGAAAGATGTGTTAAACTGGTTGAATAATGAATTATGTTAGGATTTAACAAAAAGATTCTTTCATTTAATACCGAGAAAGGGTATACTTGTTTTTACCCATATAGTGTTTTGTAGGATATATATGAAGTCAGACCTCTTCGTCTGGCATGTTCATTCCTGTTAGGCGCCATATAACCTTTCATGTGTATGTGAGCCTTAAAACCCCAATTCAATTTAATTCAATTCGGTCATGTGATGCTTTGTACAGTGCCATGTTGTATATTGGCTGTTGAAACGACGCTTAAATGAGAGGCTGAAAAGGCAGAATACCTTTAGGGCTATTCCATTAAAACATACATGGGACCCCAGAAGGCACTTTTGAAATTGAACACCCATCCATAGATGCAAAATTGCGCTTAAAGAACAACTTTTGGAAAATGGGGTTCACCCATAGATGTTTATTAAATTGTCTTCCTGGGGTCCCAGATATGTTTCAATGGAATAGCCCTTATTCTGTTATGCCATCATAATGTTTATGCTGTAAGGTTTATACTGAGAAGGGGACGAGTGGTTACCTTCTGACTTGAAATCATTTGCCCCTCACTGCTGTAGGTTCGATCTCCCAGGGGCCTAGGAATCTTTATGTGAGGAAGCTATCCAGCTGGCTTGTGGAACATCGGTGGTTCTACATATGTGCCCGTCTGTACACAAAAATTGCCCCTAGGGCATCTGGGGTCTTCCTCCACCAGTGGAAGCTTGAATGTCGCCATATGACCGTAGCTGTTGGTGCGACTATAAAATACAGATCAGTTATACTGCGAAAAAATCTAATGGCTATGCCATTAAAATGTACATGGGACCCCAGGAAATCACTTTTGAAATTGAACACCCACCCATAGATGCAGAAAAGAGTTTAAAGAACCAAATTTTGGCAAATGTGGTTCATCCACAGATGGTTATAAAATTGCCTTCCTAGGGTCCCAGATATGTTTCAATGGAATAACCCTTATTCTGTTATGCCATCATAATATTTATGCTGTAAGGTTTATACTGAGAAAAAATCTAGAAGGCTTTTTTCCATTTGAGAAAAAATCTAGAAGGGTTTTTTCCATTAAAACGTACCATCCAAAGATGGTTATAAAATTGCCTTCCTGGGGTCCCAGGTATGTTTTAATGGAATAGCCCTGGTTCAAATATTGACCGTTGTCCAAAATGAAGCTGACTCCAATAATTATTACTTCAAAAAGGAAATTTGAGAGCAATAAATCCATTTTTCAGGACTGAAATATTTTGATCTTTCATTAGAGTATGATAAACATGTGCTCTAGTTTAAAGTTTGCGTCCTGAATGGCTTCTTCAAAGCTTTAAACCCAATTCAATTCAATTCAAAGCTTTAAACTGCCCAACGCACAATATGACAAATTTATGTGTTGATGTGCCGTAAAATTTATACCTTTTAACTACTCAAATAGGTTTCATGCCGCAGTGAAAGATCAGATTGTAGAATTATACACCTTGAGATTACATTCTGATTTTTATGACGGGTTGCCAAAATAAATTCAATTAAATAATAAAATTGCCATTTAGAACTGCTGTTGGATCGGCGATGTTCGCAACAACTGGATGTATTGAAGTTTTTTTGCAGCAACGTATGAAATGCATGCTGCATCATGGCAACATTGACGTCATTAAAAACCAAACAAATAACACGCGGTCAGTTTTATGGAAGCCACTCCAAAGTGGCAATTGTTTTTCATCGAGAAATTATTACACATTAGGTTCATTTCACACAAGTTCTACTGATATGTTAAATTTATGGTAAACTTGAGAACATGATACATTGAGCAACGTAGATCGATTGAGAGACCAAAGGAAAGGTGAATTTGTTGCTGTTCTATTGCATTAACACTGTACCGTTTTTACCTATTTGGTGCAGAAGTAGATAGCATTAGAGTAAATTTTATATTTACATTTTTTTTGTATATAAAGAAATAGGAAACTTGTATTTATTATCAGATGTTACATGTATAAAGTGCTAAACTCTAGCACGCTGTTGGTTGGTTATGAGAGTTGTCTACCTTTAATTCATGTTTAAAAATTGTCTAGCAGATTGTGTTGATTTTATTTTAAATATCAACGAATAGTGATATAAATAGTTGTGTTTCTGGGCACTTTAAATTGTGCTCAAACGTAACAACACTGTAATATACGTGTTATGATGTATATATGTTGTAATATTCGTGTTATGATGTATATATGTTGTAATATACGTGTTATGATGTATATATGTTGTAATATACGTGGTATGATGTATATATGTTGTAATATACGTGTTATGATGTATATATGTTGTAATATACGTGTTATGATGTATATAGGTTGTAATATACGTGTTGTGATGTATATAGGTTGTAATATACGTGTTATGATGTATATATGTTGTAATATACGTGTTATGATGTATATATGTTGTAATATACGTGTTATGATGTATATATGTTGTAATATACGTGTTATGATGTATATATGTTGTAATATACATGTTATGATGTATATATGTTGTAATATACGTGTTATGATGTATATATGCCACATACTGTATACCATAACATGGAAGAAGTCATCTATGTATCTGTTTAATCTACAAAATATTACTATACATACATAATGTGTAATGTTTGTAATTCACAAAAATAATACTAGTAGTTCCCTTGCTTGACGTTCAGCACAAAAGGGTAGTTCTTGAACTGGTCGGCCCGGTGTCAGTATAATGTGACTGGGTGGGGTATCATGTCTAGAACTGGTCGGCCTGGTGTCAGTATAATGTGACTGGGTGGGGTATCATGTCTAGAACTGGTCGGCCCTGTGTCGGTATAATGGGTGGGGTATCATGTCATGTGTTTACGGCGTTGTATTGGCAGCACTATTAAGTTGAGTAATGAGCTGACACTGCTACAAGTTGACACCGTTGTGATTGTTAAATCTACGTAAAACCCCGTACATACATACATTCATAAACTTAAAACTTTGATACATAAATGTTTGGATAAAACGATCAATGTCAGTAAGTCTTTATATATTACGTAGGTATGTTACAGCGTTGTTAATAATGTGGATGCTCACCAACAGGCTACATGTTGATTGAATGATTGTTTTCTGTCTTTGCTACATGTTGATAGAAGGGTTCGAGGTTGGGGTGGCCCAGTGGATAGCATGTTGGGCTCTTACTCTGGAGATCATGGGTTTGAGATGGTCTGGCGCTACTGGGTCACATGGGTGAGTCCTTAGGCAAGACACTTTCCCTAGCACCGTCCGCAGATGGAAACGTAAACCAGGCAAACCCGAGTATCGAGGTCTATCCTCCAAGCACATTTAAGAACCATAGGAACTATTTGATAGTAAGAGTAGGGCAGTGTTCTCCGATTCCTGTATATTCTTTCCCTCTCTCCAGGTCCGCTCGAAATAACCTATTTATTAAATTTGTTAATGAGCATTTAAACAAAACTTCAATAGATTGACCGAGTGTTTTCTGCATTTGCTACATGTTGTGTGAATGAATGTTTTGTGTATTGAAGGTCACCGATGAACTACATGTTGAGTAAATGGTTGTTTTGTGTATTGAAGGTCACCGACGAGCTATATGTTGAGTAAATGATTGTTTTGTGTATTGAAGGTCACCGACGAACTACATGTTGAGTGAATGATTGTTTTGCATATTGAAGGTCACCGACGAACTACATGTTGAGTGAATGATTGTTTTGTGTATTGAAGGTCACCGACGAACTACATGTTGTGTAAATGATTGTTTTGTATATTAAAGTTGTTCAATATCTCCCATTCTTGTATTATATTTCCAATAGGTAAAATAGAAATCTGATATAATTGAATTTTGATAAAAATCAAAAGTAATAAAAGGATACATCTGAAAATTGTTGGTTTTATTTATCGGCCAATCATTATCTATACTTCTGGGCCCCAGTTGGCAAGAAGCGCATCCGTGGTCGAGGGGTTAACAGTGTTGTAAACCTTGCCACCTCTCGCTGCTGCGGGTTTCGAATCCTACTGGAAGATCAAATTGTTAGAAAGTGTAAATTCTTACGGGTGAATGAAAGTTTACAATACTGGTTCTATCCAGGAATAAGTGGGTGGTCTGCCTTCACCACAAAAAATCTACAGTCATACATAGCCTAAAATGTGCTGAAAAATGACGTTTAACACCAAACAAACAAGTTGGCAAATAGCCAGCTGTCATATCCTATATGAGGCAGAATCACCCAGTGGTAACCACGGCGATGAGATCAAGAACGTGATGTTGTGACATAATCTGTTCTTCTTTTTCATTATCTCGACTTGTACACAGTTTCACATTTCATAAACTTTTTATTTTTTATCTTTTGGCCAAAGGCCAACTACAAGTTGTCCATCGTGCGTCTGTTTATTTTTGCCTCGTTAAGACCATGGACCATTTATTTTTTATCTGATCTTTACCAAACCTAGATTGTTGTAATCAATTGTGAAAGCTCAGACAAGTTCTAAATCCAGCTGGTCGAGTGGTTAGAGACTCTGACTTGAAATCACTTGCCCGTCACCGCTGTGGGTTTGTTTTCCTTGCTGTAATTCGAGTACCTTTCAAACTAGGATCTTGCAACTTCATATATAGGCTGCCCATGGGACAAGGACCATAACCATTTTTTTGGAGGTCACTAGGTCAAGATTGTGTAGAACCACCTATTGTTTTTGCGGTCAAGGTCGTGGTGACGCGACATGCTGTAACTCGAGTACCTTTCAAACTAGGATCATAAAACTTTATAGATAGACTGCAAGAGGCAAGGTTGATCCCTATTGTTTTAAGATCAAAGGTCAAGGTCGCGGTGATCTGGCATAGAAACACAGTTTCTGAGCTATAGCCCGAGTACCTTTTAACCCAAGACCATGAAACTTCATAGATATACCGCCAATGGGACAAGGATGATTGATCCCTGTTGTTTTTAAGGTCACTAGTTATCCGTAAGTCAAGGTCATATTGACCTGATACACAAACAAACGGGCGTATAGTGCCTGTTATGTAGCCAGATTGTTTTATTATTACAGAATGCTTGGACACGTTTGAAATGCAGCTAGATCGGATAAGTAATCCTTTGTTAAATCTCTAGATACTTCATATGTCATCTGGTCGTTATTGTGTTTATATCAATGACAGTTTGAAATTTTTTAATAACCAGCCAAATGTGAGCAGAAACCTTGAATGAATGAAAAGTACTATGTTTTGCTTTGTGGTACGATAGGTCTTTCATTTCAAATCCGATCTTTACCAAGCGCGTGTTGAGAAGTTAATATCAACAGAAAACACCATTCAACGAATCTCACCTTATAAGGTTGTGGGCGTGTACCTAAAACAGTTTTAACACTTGCTTTACTGCCAAATACAACTTTGCTAAACATGGCTGGAAATTCGGAATTTATAGCCAACTGTTTTCACCACTGTACATGCGATCGACGAATCAACATAAGAAATGTACATCCCTTTATTGAAAAATAGTGTGAGATTCGAACTCCTGCCCCAGTTTGGTCACGGGGCAAATAATAGGGCCACTATATATGTATATATATATATATATATATGTATTTATTTATATATATATTTTTTAGGTCTGTGGTATGTATTGTTGAAACAACACAAGTTCATTATGAGACGAATATGTAGTTAAAATCAGAATACGGTCAATTGGCTCTATGGCGTTATGGTAATGCATACAGATTGTCAGTTTGATGGTCTCTAGTTCGAATCCCTTGCCGAGCACTCACCTTTATAAATGATCTGCATATTTGTTTTTAATGTTGGCTACATCGAATAACGAACTGAACGGGATGTCCTACTATAGGTTTTATCTTATATAAGTGTTTTATGCCCGTGTTACAGTATAATGATAGAGATTAAAACCCGCCAAATAAAATGCGTATTCATTATTATTTTTTAATATGATACTCATTGAGTATACCTATAGTATCCTTAAGGTAAAATTTGAAAACTATATTTAGACTGATACACACGCGCGCTTGCACGCACACTCAATCAGCTTTCATCGGTTGTGCAATGTCATTGTACCAACTAGAAGAGGCCAGGTTAGCTACAGGGCTCGGCGAACGTTTCTGCTCGCAATGACGGAAATGGAACTATATAATGGAAATATTTGCGAAATTTGGCACAAAATAACGTTTACCAAGAGTTTTTATTTTATTTAAATTGTTACATATTTTGAGAGTTAATCTACTGGAACTGTGTGAGAAATTTGACACAGTGTAACGTTTAGTGGAACTATGTGAGAATTTGACACAACGTAACGTTTAGTGGAACTGTTTGAGAAATTTGACACAACGTAACGTTTAGTGGAACTATGTGAGAAATTTGACACAGCGTAACGTTTAGTGGAACTATGTGAGAAATTTGACACAGCGTAACGTTTCGTGGAACTATGTGAGAAATTTGACACAGCGTAACGTTTAGTGGAACTATGTGAGAAATATGACACAACGTAACGTTTAGTGGAACTATGTGAGAAATTTGACACAGCGTAACGTTTAGTGGAACTATGTGAGAAATATGACACAACGTAACGTTTAGTGGAACTATTTGAGAAATTTGGCACAGCGTAACGTTTAGTGGAACTATGTGAGAAATTTGGCACAGCGTAACGTTTAGTGGATTTATGTGAGAAATTTGACACAGCGTAACGTTTAGTGGATTTATGTGAGAAATTTGACACAGCGTAACGTTTAGTAGAACTACGTGAGAAATTTGACACAGCGTAACGTTTAGTGGAACTACGTGAGAAATTTGACACAGCGTAACGTTTAGTGGAACTATGTGAGAAATTTGACACAGCGTAACGTTTAGTGGAACTATGTGAGAAATTTGACACAAAGTAACGTTTAGTGGAACTATTTGAGAAATTTGACACAGCATAACGTTTAATGATTAAGCATATATATAATCGCCGATGTTACATGCACCAGAATAGCAGCTGTATCTAAATGACATGTAATAATATCGATCGTGTACAATTCACATGTTTCTACATTCTGTTCCTATGGCTACGCGACAAAAAGTTCACCTGTGATTGCGCAGTGGAGGCGATTAAATGTTATAATTGTATATAATATTTTCTGAATTCAATACATCCTTGTTATCTGCAAGCTTATCGATAATTAGACTATCTCTTGTCGTTATTGTTTGAATCCGCTTGAAGGTAAAATTATTAATGCACCACTCTCTCCATATATACTACTTACTGTATAAAGTTGATCTTTTATCCATTAGAAAGTGTGGCATTAGGAATTTGATTGATTTAATATATCTTGTGATATATCAGCTTCCATTACGTGTGAAGAGATATGATTGTGCGTACATTAGAACGTGTGACGGAAACTTCAGAGAATATTAGAGGCATTATTAAGTTAAATTTCGGCGTTTCCATTATTTATTTTGGGTTGGTTCAATGGCAGAAGGAATCTATGCCTTCGCCTAGGGTTGAGAAATAAAAAACTTCGTATGGCAAAATCGTTTTGTTAGAGAATTTTCAATGCAAAAATTTGCTCCAATCAAACACTAGATATATTTATATTTGTATTTGTTTTGAATTTTTACAATAAAAGTGGTTTATGTATGTTGAATAACTCTAAATTAAAGGAACATTGAGATTTTTATTGCAACACAATTAATTTAAATCAAGTTATTTGAGATTTTCTAATTTTCTGGTGTCCAAGCAACAATGAGTGATGACTATAAACTATTTTTTTCTAAACTTATTTTCAAAAGGAAAGTATTTGTATTTACCCCTGAAAATAACGCGTCAATTTATGAAGTACATGAACTATACATATTTTCTCAAAAGTTGTAATTTTATTTTTTAAAAAACCTTGAAACATGTTCCCCATACAACAGTTTGTAATTCTGTTCAAATGCATTGTATATAAAGAAGACATTCACAAGCAGAATTTGATGAACGTGAAGTTGGCAGTAGCAGTAGCAGCAGTAGCAGTAGCTGCTACTGCTACTGCTGTTACTGCCAGCAGTAGCAGCAGTAGCAGTAGTTACTGCCAGCAGTAGCAGCAGTAGCAGTAGTTACTGCCAGCAGTAGCAGCAGTAGCAGTAGTTACTGCCAGCAGTAGCAGCAGTAGCAGTAGTTACTGCTAGCAGTAGAGCACCATCTCTGTAGGTATATTCATCGCAAGTGTTTTCTTTGCGCATTATGTTGTTCCTACTTGCCACCATCATATTTACCAGACAACCCCTATCGCGTATTTCGCAACAATCATATGTTCCTACTGCTATTGCTACTGCTACTGCTACTGCTACTGTTAACTACTGCCAGCAGTAGCAGCAGTAGCAGTAGCTACTGCCAGCAGTAGCAGCAGTAGAGTCAATAGTCATCTTAGTTACGACGATATATGATCATTTATATATGATATTTTTTTTGCGCAAGTATGTTGTTTCTACTTTCCCACCATCATGTTTAGCAGACAACCCCTTTCGCATTTTTCGCAACCATCATATGTTTGCTTCTGCTAATGCTAATGCCCCTGCTACTGCTACTCCTAACTACTGCCAGCAGTAGCAGCAGTAGCAGTAGCTACTGCCAGCAGTAGCAGCAGTAGAATCAATATCATCTTAATTACGACGATATATGATCATCGGTTTTCTTTGCGCAAGTATGTTGTTTCTACTTTCCCACAATCATGTTTAACAGACAACCCCTTTCGCAACCGTTATATGTTTGCTACTGCTATTGCTACTGCTACTGCTGTTTGATTGAAAGTTCGAAAGTATTAAAACACGTCTGGTCGTCGGATAACGAGTGTTGCCGGCGTGCAGATCAACATCATAGACACGCTGGCGCAGCGTTTTTTAAAAGCCTTTTGATAGTGCTACTAAAATCATACCATTTCAGACCGTTTATCACAGTTTTGGTTCTACTGCTGTATGATTGGAAGTTCGAAAGTAGTCAAAAACACGTCTGGTCGTCGGATAACGAGTGTTGCCGGCGGGCAGATCAACATCATAGACACGCTGTCGCAGTTTTTTTATCAAAGCCTTTTGGTAGTGCTAATCAAAGCACACCATTTGAGATTGTTTATCGCAGTTTTTGTTCTACTGCTGTAGTACTGAAGTCGAATAACGGTACATTTGATCGTGCGTTTTCTGTCGGATAACGAGTGTTGCCGGCGGGCAGGTCAACATCATAGACATGCTGGCGCAGTGTTTTTTTAAAGACCTTCGGTAATGCTACTAGAATCAACCTATTTGAAATTCTTTATCAACGTTTTAGTTCTACTGCTGTGTTACTGAAATTTGCACTGAAATAGACTCGAAATGGCGCTTTTGTCGGGTTTCGGGTGTTGCCGGCGGGCAGATCAATATCATAGACACGCTGGCGCAGTGTTTTTTTAAAGCCTTTTGGTAGTGCTACTAAAATCATACCATTTCAGACCGTTTATCACAGTTTTGGTTCTACTGCTGTATGATTGAAAGTTCGAAAGTAGTCAAAAACACGTCTGGACGTCGGATAACGAGTGTTGCCGGCGGGCAGATCAACATCATAGACATGCTGTCGCAGTTCTTTTATCAAAGCCTTTTGTTAGTGCTACTAAAATCACACCATTTGAGATTGTTTATCGCAGTTTTTGTTCTACTGCTGTAGTACTGAAGTCGAATAACGGTACATTTGAACGTGCGTTTTCTGTCGGATAACGAGTGTTGCCGGCGGGCAGGTCAACATCATAGACATGCTGGCGCAGTGTTTTTTTTAAAGACCTTCGGTAGTGCTACTAGAATCAACCTATTTGAAATTCTTTATCAACGTTTTAGTTCTACTGCTGTGTTACTGAAATTTGCACTGAAATACTCGAAATGGCGTTTTTGTCGGGTTTCGGGTGTTGCCGGCGGGCAGATCAATATCATAGACACGCTGGCGCAGTTTTTTTAAAGCCTTTTGGTAGTGCAACTAAAATTACGCCATTTCAGACCGTTTATCACAGTTTTGGTTCTACTGCTGTATGATTGAAAGTTCGAAAGTAGTCAAAAACACGTCTGGTCGTCGGATAACGAGTGTTGCCGGCGGGCAGATCAACATCATAGACACGCTGTCGCAGTTTTTTATCAAAGCCTTTTGGTAGTGCTACTAAAATCACACCATTTGAGATTGTTTATCGCAGTTTTTGTTCTACTGCTGTAGTACTGAAGTCGAATAACGGTACATTTGAACGTGCGTTTTCTGTCGGATAACGAGTGTTGCCGGCGGGCAGGTCAACATCATAGACATGCTGGCGCAGTGTTTTTTTAAAGACCTTTGGTAGTGCTACTAGAATCAACCTATTTGAAATTCTTTATCAACGTTTTAGTTCTACTGCTGTGTTACTGAAATTTGCACTGAAATAGACTCGAAATGGCGTTTTTGTCGGGTTTCGGGTGTTGCCGGCGGGCAGATCAATATCATAGACACGCTGGCGCAGTGTTTTTTTAAAGCCTTTTGGTAGTGCTACTAAAATCACACCATTTCAGACCGTTTATCACAGTTTTGGTTCTACTGCTGTATGACTGAAAGTTCGAAAGTAGTCAAAAACACGTCTGGTCGTCGGATAAAGGAGTGTTGCCGGCGGGCAGATCAACATCATAGACACGCTGTCGCAGTGTTTTTTTAAAGCCTTTCGATAGTGCTACTAAAATCATACCATGTCAGACCGTTTATCACAGTTTTGGTTCTACTGCTGTATGATTGAAAGTTCGAAAGTAATCAAAAACACGTCTGGTCGTCGGATAACGAGTGTTGCCGGCGGGCAGATCAACATCATAGACACGCTGTCGCAGTTTTTTATCAAAACCTTTTGGTAGTGCTTGCGGCAGGATATTGTTTTCCTGGTAAAATCGTTAACCTAAATACAGTGCGTATAAACAGACAGAAATATACTTGCATTGTCTGTTATTTGGCTATATAAATAAAAAATAAATATAAACCTAAGTGTGCATAATGAATAACCAACTAAATTCACAAAACAAGGGCACACGTAAAACACTGGGTGTGAGACATACACCCGTGAGGAATTCCCTAACTAGGCATGGGACCCTTACGAGACATTCTGAAACACCAACTTTGGTCGGACCCCCCCCCCCCCCCCCCCCCCCCCCCCCCCATAACAGGTCGAACCCGTTTTCTTTTCCGTTATATTGATACGTAATTGTATGTACCATATGGACGCTGATCATCCCAGTAATCTCTTTTGTGGAGCGCTGTGGTCTAATGGTAGAGCGTTGGACCCATGATCGAAAAGTCGTTGCCATATGCGTTGTGTCCCTGAGCAAGACATGCTTAGTACTGGTTCTACCCAGGAAGACATCGAGAGTGATTCAAATAAGTTCATAGAGCTTTCGTTACAATCGATGTAAAATAAATAAGTTTAAACCAATCTCTAGCGGTGGAGTAACATAATTGCGGCGGAGTAACAGAGTAGCGACTGAAATTTTGAAACAAAGCAGGCATATAAAATGAGTATACATAACATTTTTCCTGGTAATGTTTTACTGAGCACTAAAACATATGTCAGTTTATTAACTGGTATAATATTAAAGGGAATGTAACGCCACAGCCAAACCATCTTTATAATTGAGAGTTCTGAAAAATTGAATAAAGGTGAAAAAATTATCAAAATCGGATAATAAACAAAGAAGATGTGATCATTTGAAGTTTCTGTTGAAACGGACATGGAAGCGGCCATTTTGAGAGCTATGACATCACGGTTCTAAATGACCATATATGGAATATTTGTAAATATGAACATTTACTGATTTATAGGGAAAAAATGACAGCAACTGTATGAAAAATATGTAATACTTAATGGCAATAATGCTTTATATGACCAGTAATTTTTTTTCGTTCATTTGCAGTGATTTTCTTCATTTTAAATGATATTTATCAATATTCCATATATGGTAATATGGAACTATGACGTCATAGTTCTAAAAATGGCGTCTCCCATATTCGTTTTAGAACAACCTTTAAACGGTCATATCTTTTTTGTTTATCATCCAATTTTAATAATTCTTTCACCTTTTTCCAAGTTTTTCAGAACTCTCAATAACAGAGCTCGTTTGGCTGTGTCGCTAAATTCCCTTTAACATGCTTCATTAAAGAGAAAGGACGAAACTCTCAGCAAATTGTGTAACCGTATTCCGTTCCTTTTTTGTTTGAAACAGCATCTCTAGTGTGGTAAAGTAACATCCATAGAGGTTGAACATGTGTTTTTTTAAATGGTTATGCATTATTCCACGCTTATTATTTATCACTAATATATAGGTTTGCAAAAGAAATTTCATTTTAGTACTTGCTTTGTGGCTTTCTAGGCTTCTTTTGAAAATATAGAATGGTGTTATTCCACTCCCACACCGTAAGTTATGTGATAAAGTGTCATAGTAATATATGTATTTATATATACAATAAACAAGGCCAGAATCTCATTACACATTCATTTTCCAGACTTTTTTTTTTAACTTTTTACTGTTCCGTGTGTAAATTTCACTAACTGGCTGGGTCAGATATACATTATAGGGTAGCCTTATTGTCAACCATGTTATGTTTGTGATGTCGTATCTTGCCTTGGATTCATCTTTGTAGTGGTTGTTTATTTCTGTTTGTGTTTTGCGTTGACTATGGTCCTTGAATGCTACATTTCTTGTTCGACCTTTTATATCTACTTTGTACCTTGTAAAACATTAAAAGGCAAACGTTTATTGGCGTTCATATGATATGGTGTTGACGGATCACTCACTTTTTCCTGCGCAGAACCAATATCGATACCTCAGCGATCCGTAAGAATTGACACTTTCTCGCGGCGAAAGGACAAACAGATTACAACATGTTGTCAGTTCTGCTAAGCATGCGACACATTTTCAAGCAGTTTCGCCATAATATTGAAAATTGCTACTCGGCAAAATAAATTCTCAAAGCTAGTCTTGTTACAGTCCATCACTAATCTGCGACCGGAACACTGTCCCAAATAAAGCCAAATTTTCACATGCTTTATTACCATTTTGGCTGTGGAATTGTTACATGTTATTCTGCTATTTTTGTAGTTTGCACGTGTGCACGTGTTAGTTTCACATCGGATTCCATCGCTCTTTCTGGGGGGAAATGTGCACATAGTTCATGCATTTCGTTACCAATGTGCTTTTATGTATTTAAAGTAACAGTTTATTTAACATAGTTTTTTTATTGCACTAAATTTTCCCTATAGCCTTGTTTTTTCACCGCTATAGTATGTTACTCTTCTCGGATGATCAGCGCGTGAAAACACCTGCAGGACCACGCCCATTCTGCGACACGTTGTACAAGTATCGATTCCGTACCATGCTGCAGAAAATCGATTTACTGTCTAGAAATAGTGTATTATATATTAAACTATCTGTTTTAATGCATGTAATGTAAGGAAGGGAATAACAATATTGAAATCTCAAAATAACTTGTTACAATTAATATATACAACGGAACGGAAAACGTTTCAACGGAATCCGATAATAGAAATGGCGTGTTTTGATGACGATACATGCGCTATAGTAATTGACAACGGATCGGGAATGTGTAAAGCCGGCATCGCCGGCGACGACGCCCCAATATGTGTATTTCCAAGTCTGGTCGGCCGACCGAAACATCAGGTAACATCTTAAATTCGTTTCACTTATAATTTGAAAATATGTTAAAATTTAGACTGGTGTGAGGGTATTTGTTTGAGCCAATGCTTTTAAAAGATAGACGGCAATCTTGAAGCATTTATCATGCATTAAAGGGACACACGACAACCATTTTTTGTTTTAACTCTCGGCTTCCTGATGGTTTTTCTACAAACTTGCATTTGTTTGCCAACCATTTTTAGTAATTTGTTTAAATGTTCAAAGTAAAGTGTTTTTGCGTATTTCTAATTGATTATTATATTGTTCCAATATTATATATAAAGCTAAGGTAACATATAACGGAGAACAATTGATATGATATGTAATCAGATCAAACTGATACCAGATTATTAAAATCGAGGGGGCACTGTCGTGTGTCCTTTTAAAATTAGAACCTCAGCTTTAATCCCGCATTGTTATACCTTAAACATGTCTGCATATAGATAAAACACAATTCAAAATCCCGCATTGTTATACCTTAAACATGTCTGCATATAAATAAAACACAATTCAAAATTGGAGTTTTCAATTCGTCTTCATTATGCTTCCGTAAACCTGGTGAAATAAAGATAATTCAGGCCCTCCCAGGGGGTCCATGTTCCCTTGTTCCCTGAAATATGACACAATGTTCCCTTGTTCCCCAAAAATAGTTTGCTTTGTTCCCCAAATTTTTTTCTTCCAATTTTCCCTTGTTCCCCAAAAATATTACCAATAACAGACAATGTTCCCTTGTTCCCCAATACCCCTGTGAGACCCTCATACTTATATGCTAATATATTATTGCTGCACAATGATCAATCACTTATTGATATCCAAACACAATTTGCTTTGAACTATCCAACTGACGGGAGTCCGTAAGTCTGCAGTGTGTTCGTTTAATGGCATTTTAGGACACAATTAAAATGTCACACACTATAATCATATAGTGTGAGAACATGATCTGCTAGTGGTTAATTAGTGGTTTTTTTTAAAATTGTTTTGAAAACCGTTGAGGAAAAAAAGAGATAATTCCAACAATGATTTTTTTACGGCATTGTTCAATGCAAATTCCAGCTGGGTTTATTGTTTAACTTTGTGTTAACTATAGATAATGTGTTTTTTAAAATATTTCCCTATCGCAGCAACAACAATTTTACAAGGGCTTATTTAAATAGTGATATATTCCTCCAGCGATTTTCAAAATATGAATAAGCTAAACTTTGATTATTTTGTTCAAACCATTCAATCAAACTTGGTAAATATCAGTAGCCATTTGTTAATTATGACTATTAACATGTCCTGTTGACCATGAATTATGCGTGCTGTAAAACATCTATGGCATTTTGTGTTGCTTTTTACACAGCTAACAACCCCTTCTCCATTTACAATCAGGGCGTTATGGCTGGCGTGATCAAGAGGGACACGTACGTTGGCGAGGATGCCCAGGTCATGAGAGGTGTCCTCAGTCTGAAGTACCCGATAGAACACGGCATCGTGACGGACTGGGACGATATGGAGAAGATATGGCACCACACCTACTACAATGAGCTCCGCGTCATGCCCGAGGATCACCCAATACTCGTTACTGAGGCGCCCTTAAATCCTAAAGCCAACAGGGAAAAGATGATAGAGATAATGTTTGAGAAGTTTAATCACCCGAGTTTCTATGTAGCAATACAAGCTGTGCTGTCGCTGTATGCCGCAGGACGGACTTCGGGGATTGTGCTGGACTCTGGAGATGGCGTCACGCACACGGTACCGGTGTATGAGGGATACGCATTACCCCATGCTATACTGAGGATAGACCTTGCCGGGCGGGATCTGACCGATTATTTAAAGAATATACTCACGGAGCGAGGTTACTCTTTCACAACGAGTGCTGAGAGAGAAATTGTCAGAGACATAAAAGAAAAACTGTGCTACGTGGCGCCGGATTTTGATGAGCATATGATAATAGCTGCTCAGGGTACGGAGCTGGAAAAAACCTACGAACTTCCAGACGGTCAAATTATTACAGTAGGCAGTGAAAGATTTCGATGTCCAGAAACCTTGTTTCGGCCTTCATTTATTGGTATGGAGATCCCTGGGCTACACGAGTCGTTGTATAACTCTATTGCTAAGTCGGATGTTGATTTGCGCAAGGATTTGTACGCGAACATTGTACTGTCCGGTGGTTCAACGGTATTTCCTGGAATTGCTCAGCGGATGTTACACGAAGTGATGCAGCTTGCGCCATCAGTGGTAAAGGTGAAGGTCGTGGCGCCACCGGAGCGGAAGTACTCAGTGTGGATAGGTGGTTCCATTTTAGCTTCACTTTCATCATTTTGTCGAATGTGGATCACAAACATGGAATACGAAGAATGTGGGGCGGGCATCGTGCATAGAAAATGTTTTTAGATTACTCCAGATGTTTCACTATTTTCTCAACCAATGCGGTAGAATTCTTTGCTTATATATCTAGTAACATTACATTTTAACGTTCTAAGTTTTATTCTGTATCATCTACAGACATAGAAAACAGAAAATGGGGGTTTCATTGCAAATAGTGCAACATTTTTAACTAGCTAGAACATATGTTTGGTCTTACATTTTCGTTTCGGTAAGATACAGAACATGGGGTATTATTCTTTCACATTCGTCATGAACACATTGTGGCAGGTCTTAAATGGTTTGTTTTTCTTGTTCGTTTGTACCAACTTGTATAAAATAAACATTGCACTGTTTTTAAAAACAAATACATTACTCATATGCTATTTTGCGTAACTTGTCGATAATTAATGAAGAGAAAACGTATATTATTGTGAAAAACAATCGTTATTTGGTAGATTTAAATAGATATTGTTCCAGTTTTGTTTATTTGTTTGAATTATTTATATATATATATTATCTTAATTGCCTTCATTACTCCTTACTTCTTTTCGAAATGTTACTTCATATCACTTATATTACATGTTAACTATAATTAGTGTAAGAAATTATGCATAGTATTGCCATATAAAATCACTGGTGCGAGAGTAAACGATGGTGTGTGTATTTTGAACGTGAAGCGTGCACAAATATTTAAGTAGCATCCTCATGTGCCTTTTATAAAGTACAATAATATGTAATACATTGATCATGATAATTCTGCAAAGCTTATTTTAACTAGAAATGTATGATGGCGAAAGTAAAATTGAGTGCCAGATGGTTATAAGTATGTGACACACTGTAATCATTAAATGCTGTTTAATATATAAATAATGAGTTGGTGATGTTAGTAACCACATTTTTTAATTGTAGTTACAATCAAAAAACACAATAGTTTTTGATAATCGTCATAACTGTATGTGCACGCACGTCCGTGCATTGCATGCGCGTATCAGTAGGAGGATGTTAATGTACATAATATGTGTAGTGATACGGTTAAAACATTTTTATTTTTTTTATATTTTGATTTTATGGTTGCTACATGTTTTCTTTTGTTTTTGTATTTTGATCTGTGTTTTTTTTTGTGTTTTTTTAAAAAGAAATCTAAAATTCTAAATTGATGTCTTACACCATTACCCACTTGTATATTTATTCGATCTACAAAATAATAAATATGTCCTTACTTGTCTACTTTCACGATACCTTATAGAGTGCACTTTTTTCTCTCGGTTTTGAACAGAATAGCTAATTTAAAAAAGAAAGAAAAGTGTTTGTATCTTTGTGTGTGTGTGTGTGTGTGTGTGTGTGTGTGTGTGTGTAAATTGTTGTTTCATTATTTTTGTGCATATATATATATATAATATCTTAATTTTATTTCTATTTTTTTTTATGTAAAAAATAAATAAAATGTTTGATATATATTTTTTTATGTAAAACATGTTTTAACGGTGAAGTATTACAATTGCAATTGTTCAATGTTTTTGGGGAGAGTATATATTTACATATAGTTCGTTTTGGTATTGTAGAGTCTATCAAAATATATACGTAAGTCCTTATTTTTTAGAATATAATGTGTTCTATATATAGTATTTTTCATAAACGTAATGCACTAGTAATTATTGTAAATTTTGATGCTCTCGTTAAAGACACACAGCCAATGTGTTTTGAATAGAAATGTATTCTTTGTAAAGGCTACTTAATCGAACACGTAGGATTTCTTTTGATGTACGAGTATATAACCTGAGTGCCACCAGATATTCTCCAAATGTGTGTGCCATGTTGTTATAGCTGAGATGCAGAGTTTATTTGATAAACAATGCATTGGTTATGGGATAACCTCAATGTGATTTTGTAGTTGTTGTATTTTTTTGTTTTTCAAAGCCACTTTTGCTTTTATTTTGAAATATGATCTAATTGTTTTTGTATGGTGTCTTTCTTCCTTAATTTTGTTTCATGGTTGTTGTTGTTGTTGTTGTTGTTGTTGATGTTGTTGTCGATTTCTTTTTTTTCTTTTTTTTTTCCTTTTTCAGACGAAAAAAAGGACTTTGTAGCGATGTGTGTGTTCTATCCTTGGTGCTTTATTTTATCTTATTTTTGTATTTAAGATTGAATCCGAAATTATTGCTTTCAACGTGTGCTATGTATTGATATGCAAATATAATACACTATTACAAACTTAGATGGCGCCCAAATCGTACACCAATACGAGAATACTGAAATGTACACTGTCACCCTTGGTCTCTCCTTCTTATATCTTACCCTGCCTTCTCTCTATATACTCTCTTTTTCAACGATAGACTACTTGGGCGTTAAACTTTTACCGTACTGTTCAATGGTAATACACTGTATTGATATTCAAACAACCCATACTTGTCATAGCATACATTTTATGATAGTAATAAATGACGGTTAAAATATGTACCTTTAATGTTAAGGGACTGGGCGATTATCGCAAGCGACGACACATTTTTGAATGGTTAAAGCTAAATAATTACTCAATTTGTTTTTTACAAGAAATCCATTGCGAAGAAAATACATTTAGAACATGGAAAACAGAATGTGGGCATGAAGCATTTTTAGTGGAAATAGTAGAAATAGTATGGGCGTGGGCATCCTTGTTAACTCGAATTTTTCATACAAAATTTTGGAACATAAAAACATTATAGATGGTAGGATGCAATTATTAAAGATCAGCATCGATGAACAAGAATTTCTAATGTTGAATGTGTATGGTCCGAATAACACATCTGATGATATGAAGTTTCTGTCAAGTATTAAAGAGTTTGTCACTTTAAATGATAGTAATACTTTAATTATTGGTGGGGATTTTAATACTGTGATTGATGTAAGTTTAGACAAGAAAAATGGTAATGTTAACAACAACAAACAATGTCGAGAAAAGATTAATACTATAATAGGAAATAACGATATAAACGATATTTGGAGAATTTTTAACCCCACTACTAGACATTACACGTGGCACTCAAACCATAAACCCCCAATATTTTGCAGACTAGATTATTTTTTAGTGTCTTCAAATATTATAAATTCTATCTCGGCTTGTAAAATATCTACAGGGCTACGTTCAGATCATTCTCTTGTATATTTTAATTTAAATACGGACAATACACCACGCGGACCTGGGTATTTTAAATTGAACAATAGTGTAATTTTAGAAAAAGAATACCAAATTAAAATTAAACAAACTATACAAGAAATAGTCGATATAAATAAAGATTCAAACCCCAATACTCTTTGGGAAATAGTAAAAGGCACAATCCGTAATGAGACAATTCTATATACATCGCTCAAGAAAAAAAAAGTATTAAAAGAAGAAATTAAACTAAAAGATGAAATAGACAAACTAGAATTAGAATTATCATCAAACCCTCATAACGAAAATACGATTAACACTATTTTAGAAAAAAATAATCTTTTAGCAAATATTATAGAAAAAAAGACAATTGGTATCATTTTAAGAGCAAAAGCAGAATGGGTCGAAGGAGCAGAAAAAAACAAAATATTTCGCAAATCTAGAAAGAAAAAAATCAGAACGAAAAAACATAACAAGAGGGCCATGATGGCCCTATATCGCTCACCTGAGTTAATTTGAACCAATACAAGAGGGCCAGGGCCAATTGATTGATTGAATTGGATTTTATAGTCGCACCAACAGCTAAGGTCATATGGCAACTTTCCAGCTTCCACTGGTGGAGGAAGACCCCAGGTGCCCCTCCGGGCGCCAGGGCCAAGATGGCCCTAAAGCGATTACCTGAGTACTGGCACATTATCGAACTTCTTCGAAATCTTAGGGTCATATACAATCTGTGCAAGTTTGGTTAAGATTGTTCAAGAAATGTGGGCTCTGTTGTGTATAACAACATTGATATAGACAGTTTAAGACACTGACAAAGTTTGGTAAAGATCAAATACAAAATGAAGGTGCTAGAGAGCAGAGCCAAATGTGACCCCAGGGCTAAATGTAATATATGAGAGCTGTGTGCTTTGTAGTTTTAGAGAAGAAGATTTTTTAAGTTTTTCCCTATACAAGTCTATGTAAAAGGTGACCCCTGGGGCAGGGCCAAGTGTGAACCCAGGGTCACCATTTGAACAAACTTGGTAAAGGACCATAAGAGTATAGTAAATGCAAAATATTAAACCTCTGGCTCTTGTAGTTCCAGAGAAGAAGACTTTAATGTGTTTCCTGTAGAAGTCTATGTAAAACTGTGACCCACGGAGTGTGGTCAAATTTTACCCCAGGGTCACCATTTGAACAAACTTGGTAGAGGACCATAATCTAATAGTAAATGCAAAATATTAAACCTCTGGCTCTTGCAGTTTCAGAGAAGATTGTTTTTTTCCTATATATATAAATCTATACAAAACTGTGACCCCCGGGGCGCGGCCAAGTTTGACACCAGGGTCACCATTTGAACAAACTTGGTAGAGGACCATAAGCTTATAGCAAATGCAAAATATTAAACCTCTGGCTCTTGCAGTTCCAGAGAAGAAGATTTTTCTCAGTATTTCCCTAAACAAGCCTATGTAAAACTGTGACCACCGGGGCGGGGCCAAATGGGAACCCCAGGGTCACCATTTGAACAAACTTGGTAAAGGACCATAAGCTTATAGTAAATGCAAAATATCAAACCTCTGGCTCTTGCAGTTTCCGAGAAGATTTTTAAAAACAAATTCCTATATAAGTCTATGTTAAACTGTGACCCCCGGGGCGGGGACAAATTTGACCCCAGGGTCACCATTTGAACAAACTTAGTAGAGGACCATAAGCTGATGCTACATGTAATACATGAGACCTCTGTGCCTTATGGTTTCAGAGAAGAAGTTTTTTCCTATATGTCTATATGAAAAACATGCAAAATCTCAATATACAAACTTTGGATCCCCGGGGCATGGCCATTTTTGATCCCGGGGACTTTATTTGAACAAACTTGATAGTCCAGACGTTGGCGATCATTTTAAAAGAAAAACTGTTGAAATCTGTCCAGTGGCTCTTGAGAAGAAGATTTTTTAAGGTTTCAACCATATATGGTTATGGCAGCTATCTTGGATGTCGCGCTGACCTAATTTTAACAAATCTAAAAAGCATTCATCTAAGGATCATCCACGTGAAGTTTGGTCAAAATTGGCCATGCAGTTTCTGAGGAGAAGTCGTTTGAAGCAAAAGTTAACGACGGACGGACGACGGACGACGGACGACGAGTGATCCCAATAGCTCACCTTTGAGCCTTCGGCTCAGGTGAGCTAAAAACAAGAGGCACAAGCGGGCCTGTGGACGCTCTACTGGCTAACGTATTAATGAGGCAAAATATCAGATGCAAAATGAAGGCCCTATCGTAAGACGAAGCAAAATGTAGCATTGTGAACTAAATCAAGGGCCATATCTCCACTGTTACTGGTCCGATATGAATGGTTTTCGAACTTGTTCGAGCTTTCATTGATATTAACAATCTGATAAAGTTTGGTAAAGATCGGATGAACAATGAAGCCCCTATCGTCTTAACGAGGCAAAATATAGCATTTTTAACTAAATCAAGGGCAATAACTCCGCTGTTAATGGTCCAATCTAGCTGGTTTTCGTAAATGTACGAGCTGCCATTGATATTAACAATCTGTGCAAGTTTGGTAACGATCAAATAATAAATGAAGGTGCTAGAGCGTTAACAAGGCAGAAAATAGCAATTTTCAGAAAAGACAAGGGCCATTACTCCGGTGTTACTAATCCGATTTGGCTGGTTTTCGAACTTGTCTGAGTTTTCATTGATATTAACAATCTGTGCAAGTTTGGTAACAATCAAATAATAAATGAAGGAGCTAGAGCGTTCACAAGGCAGAAAATAGCAATTTTTCAGAAAAAACAAGGGCCATAACTCCGGTATTACTTATCCGATTTGGCTGGTTTTCGAACTTGTCCGAGCTTTCATTGATATTAACAATCTGTGCAAGTTTGGCAACGATCAAATAATAAATGAAGTTGCTAGAGAGTTCACAAGGCAAAAAATAGCAATTTTCAGAAAAAAAACAAGGGCCATTACTCCGGTGTTACTGATCCGATTAGGCTGGTTTTCGAACTTGTCCGAGGTTTCTTTGATATTAATAATCTGTGCAAGTTTGGTAAAGATCAAATAATAAATGAAGGCAATAGAGTGTTCACAAGGCTTAATATGGCATTTACAGCAAAACAAGGGCCATAACTCTGGTGAAATTATTCCGATCTAGCTGGTTTTCGAATATGCCCGAGCTTTCATTGATATAAAGATACTGGAAAAGTTTCGTAAAGATTCGATTAATAATGAAGGCCCTAGAGTGTTCACAAGGCAAAAGTAAACGGACGACGGACAACTCGCCATCCCATAAGCTCTGCTGTCCTTCGGCCAGTAGAGCTAATAAAAACAAAATAAAAATATTCCAGTTTCGAGGGTGGGGAGAGGAGGCCGGGGGACGAGGTTGGGCGGGCAACATGTGTAAGAATTGACAAAAACACAGAAAATATGTAAAAAAAAAGTTTCGAGTGGGGGGTGGGGGGAGAGGCCGACGGTGGGGGAGGGGGGCAACATATATGTGTCAATGCTATGTGTAAGAATTGACTAAAACACAGAAATATTTCAAAAACAAGAGGCCCAAGAGGGCCTGTGGACGCTCTACTGGCTCAAGATAAAGTTTATGTATAAGGGGCCATAATTCTTTCAAAAATAATTCAACCAGAACATGGCAATGACAGGTGCAACTAGGCTTAGTACTGATCATTCTCGCCAAGATACTTGATACTGATCCTCCTTGTCAAGTTTCGTCTATATTCAGCCAGGGGTTCAGGAGAACTAGCCCGGAAAAAAATTGTGGTATCAAAATCCTTCAAAGGGCCATAACTCTGCCAAATATCTGTAAAACGGAACGTGACAATGACATGCACAACTAGGCTTGGTGCTGATCATCCCTGCAAAGTTTCATTGAAATCTGGCGAGGGGTTCAGGAGAAGTAGATCAGACAAAGTTTGTGTATTAAAACCTTTAAAGGGCCATAATTCTGCCAAAAAATATCATTTAACCGGAATACGCCAATGATTTGCAAAACTAGACATGGAATTGATCATCCCTAAAAAGCTTCGTTTAAATCCGGCCAGAGGTTCAGGAGAACTAGTCAGAACAAAGTTTGTGTATTAAAACCTTTAAAGGGCCCTAACTCCGCCAAAAATCAGTCAACCGGAACACGGCGATGATGTGCACAACTAGATAAATAATCGATCATCCCTAAAAAGTTTCGTTTAATCTGGCCAGGGGTTCAGGAGAACTAGTCAGAACAAAGTTTGTGTATTAAAACCTTTAAAGGGCTATAACTCTGTCAAAATCATTCAACTGGAACACGGTGACTATGTACAACTAGGCTTGGTACTGATCATCCCTGCAAAGTTTCAATGAAATCCGGCCAAATGAAGGCCCTTTTCGTCTTAACGAGGCCACGATACAGCATATTTCAGAAAATCAAGGGCCATGACTTCGATGTAAATGGTTCAGTCTAGATGGTTTTCGAACTCGTCCAAGCTTTCATCGATATTAACAATCTGGCAAAGTTTGGATGAAAGATGAAGGCCCTATCATCTTAACGAGGCAAAATATAGGGATTTTTAACTAAATCAAGAGCCATAACTCCACTTTTACTGGTCCGATTTGGCTGGTTTTCGAACTTGACTGAGCTTTCATTGATATGAACAATCTCGTAAAGTTTCATAAAGATCGCATGAAAAATGAAGGCCCTATAATCTTAACGAGGCAAAATATAGCATTTTTAACTAAATCAAGGGCCATAACTCATCCGTTACTGTCCGATCTGGCTTGTTTTCGAAATAATCTGAGCTTTCATTTATATAAACAATCTGGTAAAGTTTGGTAAAGATCGAATGAAAGATAAAGGCCCTGTCGTCTTAACGAGTCAAAATATAGCATTTTTAACTAAATCAAGGACCATAACTCCGCTGTTAATGGTCCGATCTAGCTGGTCGTCGAATTTGTCCGAGCTTTCATTAATATAAACAATCTTGTAAAGTTTGGTAAAGATTGGATGAAAGATGAAGGCCCTATTGTCTTAATGACGCAAAATATAGGATTTTTAACTAAATCAAAGGCAATAACTCCGCTGTTAATGGTCAGATCTAGCTGGTTTTCGAACTGTCCGAGCTTTCATTGATATTAACAATCTGTGCAAGTTTGGTAAAGATCAAATAATAAATGAAGGTGCTAGAGTGTTCACAAGGCTTAATATGGCATTTTTCAGCAAAACAAGCGTCAGAACTCCGTTGAAATTATTTCGATCTTGCGGTTTTCGAACTTGTTCAAGCTTTCATTGATATAAAGACACTGGCTAAGTTAAGTAAAGATCCGATTAATATTAAAGGCCCTAGAGTGTTCACAAGGCAGAAAATAGCATTTTTCAGAAAAAACAAGGGCCATAACTCCGGTGTTACTGATCTGATTTAGCTGGTTTTCGAACTTGTTAGAGCTTTCATTGATATTAACAATCTGTGGAAGTTTGGTAAAGATCAAATAATAAATGACGGTGCTAGAGTGTTCACAAGGCAGAAAATGCCATTTTTAAGAAAAACAAGGGCCATAACTCCGGTGTTACTGACCCAATTCAGCCGATTTTCGAACTTGTCCAAGCCATAATTGGTATTAACAATCTGTGCAAGATTGGTAACGATCAAATAATAAATGAAGGTACTAGAGCGTTCACAAGGCAGAAAACAGCAATTTTCAGAAAAATCAAGGGCCATAACTCCGGTGTTATTGATCCGATTTGGCTGGTTTTCGAACTTGTCCAAGCCTTCATTAATATTAACAATATCGGCTAGTAGAGCTAAAAATAATAAAAGAAAGTGTGGATGGGTGGGGGTTGGGTGTTGGAAGAGGGAGTCCATGCCCCAATA
>JAWPHD010010391.1:0-94140 GCA_037043455.1 Cyrtodaria siliqua
CCAATTAAGATATATGCGTGAGTGCCAAAACCTGTTAATATTCTCAAAAAGCGAAACTGTTTTATATTCTTAATTTGTGTTAATATTATTATTTATTTTACTTGTAGTCGGCTGGTAAGCGTTCTTTTTTAATGTTAATTTCATCATATTTTTTGCTGTAAATAATGCAATCATTATTAGATAAGAAATAAGGTTTTATAACGAAGTTCAGAAGTCGGTGCTAATCAGTACACTCCAGATCTGATCTGGGTTGTTATCTGATTTTTTAAGGTTTCAGTAGCCGTTGCGATTCTCACGTTAATATTTCTATTTTACGATTCTCACGTTAATATTTCTATTTTAAGTACTTTTTAGACAACATGTCAAGATTAGCACTGGCCTCTCAATTTTTACTATGTATAAATGTGTGTGATAATATTCTTAGAAAATGATTTTATAAATTAAAACAGTGATATATGTGTATGCATTGACTACTGGACCTACTGCTGTGGTTTTTTGTGAGTCTTATGACACTGTGGCAGTCGGTTCAGATTCTCAATATTTTAACATGTGAACAGTCGTATGTATATTGATTAGTGTTGTTCTGATTAATCGATCATCGATCAGTTATGCCTTTGATCTGATTAATCGATTACAATTTTTCATGATCGACTTCACTCGGTTATTGAAAAGTATGGCTTATTTCATTTGCTTGTACTAAAATATACAAGAAAATAAAATTTAGTTATAATTTTGCAACAAGTAATCACATTTTTTTTTAAAAAATGTATGTTGGTCAGTTTTATTCAGTTCCTTCATTACTTGAAATGTGATTCTTTTCTTCATTATAGTTCGAAAAAAGGCTTACACTTGTCTTTTATAGCACACATGGTTAATTGATTAATGATCGATCATCGGTCGGTTAAATATTCTGATGATTATCTATCATGAATTTTCAGCCGATTCCCAACACTAATATTGATATTGTATAGTCTCTTGTAATTCTAAAAAGAATGGCAGTTGTATTTTATGAATAGTGTACTGTGATGAGACTTAAATAAAATATTAAACCTATATAAACAACGTAAGCATGAAATTTGTACATTTTGATCAATGGTGTTAATTATATAATTGTATAAACGCGAAAAATAGTAGATGATTATTTATGATTTAAATATTACTATATCCACACAGAAGAGTGATATATGTGTTTGTGGACTTATATACGCATACTAGTCACCACTATACCAAAACTACATGCTCATCTCCCTTGAAGGAAAACATCATAATGAACAAGTTTCTTATTTGTGTTGATGTCATATGCTTGCATAGACTGGCTTAAAAATACAAACAACTATTTAAATATTTTAATAATAAATTTATTACAAGCACATGTAAGCCTATAGATCTATCATAATGTTGTTGTTTAACAATTTATAAAGTTTGACATGAAGTAAAAACATTAAGCAATACTGCAATACTGTACTCATAAGTACAGATAGCACTAACACACATTTAACACATGTATAAGATGGACATTCGGACGAAATAATGAGAATATATATGAATAACAGGTTATTATTAAAGAGTAACATACAAATGATTATCGATAAAAACCGTTGCATCTGTAAAGTGCAAGTAATTTGTATAGATTCTTAGAAATTGCAAGTAAGTATATAAATTCTTAGATTATAGATATATGTAAAATTACACAGAGTTGACATATTCAACAATAGGCTATACAGCAACATAAATAAAATGTAAAATTTGAAAGTGTATAAACCGGTGTAATAGCATTGTTATACAGAATACCGTATTTTACCTTGTATAGTACGTACCCCCTTCTCAGAGGTCAAAACTGGGGTAAAAAGTGGTTTCCGTGTATCAAGAAACTTCAAAGGTACATTGTCTTTGGTAAGAGGAGACACCCTGTTACTTTTGGGGTCAAGCATCAAGGCCATACAATGTTGTCCTGACAGTGAACCAATCCTGAAAAACCCTTCCTGCACTGTTGTTTAGACAGTTTCTTCACTTTATCTTTTTACATAATAATTTGAGCAACTTATGCACCGTTTGTATTGCTCTTGTTGGCAAAGACACAACTTCCACATAGATGTACTAATTGGAGGGAAAAAACATTCATTTATTTGTATTATTTTAGAAAAGGTCTATAAATGTGCAGGGAACTGCTATGACACCAGTATGTGTTACTCAACAAATAGTGCCAGCCTACCATCCCACATCTTGATACATGGATTAATTTGAATACGAAAAATATCATCAATTTACATCATGTTTTTCAGTCATCAATAGATAGCGATAAGAAATGTCGGCCGATTAACATTACGGCCCACTGCTGTCCCTACAACGAAAACTCCATTCACGTGAAATTGAAGGAAATCAAATTTCAGGTAGGAGCTTTGTTTTATACATGGTATAATTAGTTGTAGTCGATACATCAGGCAAAAAGGACAAGTTTTAAAAACATTTCTGTCAAATGCAACAAATCAGGATTTGCATATTTTATATATAGTCCCAGCATAATAGGTATGTTTATAGAAATAACATGACTGTTGGGAGTGTAAAAAATACTTTACTTAAAAATCTTAAGCGTACTATACAAGGTAAAATACGGTAATACATTTACAAACGAATGTTTATTGATAAAAACCGTTGCGTCTGTAAAGTGCAAGTAATTTGTATAGATTTAACACATGTATAAGATGGACGTTCGGACGAAATAATGAGAATAAATATGAATAACAGGTTATTATTAAAACATACAAATGATTATTGATAAAAAACGTTGCATCTGTAAAGTGCAAGTAATTTGTACAGATTCTTAGAAATTGCAAGTAAGTATATAAATTCTTAGATTATAGATATATGTAAAATTACACCGAGTTGACATATTCAACAATAGGCTATACAGCAACATAAATAAAATGTAAAATTTGAAAGTCTATAAACCGGTGTAACAGTATTGTTATACGGTAAACCGTATTTTACCTTCTATTATTTCAGGTTTTGTGAAAATAACTACTACAAAACTGAACAGCCAGACAAGTTTGTTCCGACGGGCATCTTGATGATGAACAAATGGTCAGGGCTAGGAGTTCTGCATCTACTAGCCCGACCGGGCTAGTTTTTGTGAAAATAACTACTACAAAACTGAACAGCCAGAACAGTTTGTTCCGACAGGCATCTTGATCATGAACAACAAATGGTCAGGGCTAGTAGGTTCTGCATCTACTAGCCCGACCGGGCTAGTTTTTGTGAAAATAACTACTACAAAACTGAACAGCCGGAACAGTTTGTTCCGACAGGCATCTTGATCATGAACAACAAATGGTCAGGGCTAGTAGGTTCTGCATCTACTAGCCCGACTGGGCTAGTTGAAAAAAGTTAGTGTTGAGCCCTGAATTACAGGTTTTGTGAAAATAACTACTACAAAACTGAACAGCCAGACAAGTTTGTTACGACAGGCATCTTGATCATGAACAACAAATGGTCTGGGCTAGTAGGTTCTGCATCTACTAGCCCAACTGGGCTAGTTGAAAAAAAAGTTACCATTGTTAAGTCGACCATGCGAAAGAAAAACATGAAAAGTTATAATATGAAAGTAAGTAGGCAGATGAAAAGATCCTGCATCAATGCCTACAGCAACTACCAAGCTCATCTGAAGAGTAAACAGGAGCTAAAACAACAGCAAATTCAACAACAAGAGGTCAATGACCTTGAAGCTCTACTGATTGATTTTTGATAGCTAGGTCAACATTATTGTGAAGTTTCATAGGAGTAGTCGCTACAAGTTTTCATTATATAACTCTATGTAAACAAAGATGGCCGCTGGCGGCTATGTTTAATGTCAAATCAAAAATAATTTTTTACAATGACCAACATCATGTCATACTGATCATTTTAGGAAAAGACGCATATCAATATCACTTATAGTTTTCAAAAAGTAGTCGCTACAAACTTGTATTTTGAAAATTTATTTTTAGCCGTGGCGGCCATCTTGAATTTCCGGCCGACCTGAAATGTTGCTAGAAACATTCCTGTGAAGTTTCATGGAAATCTGTCGAGTAGTTTCAGAGGAGTAGTCGCTACAAGTTTTCACTAAATAACTCTATGTAAATAATCAAAATGATTTTCGACAAGGACCAACATCATGTCATGCTGATCATTTTAGAAAAAGTCCCATATCAATATCACTTAAGTTTTCAAGAAGTAGTCGCTACAAACTTGTTTTTTAAAAATCTATTTTTAGATTTGGTGGCCATCTTGGATTTCACATCAACATGAATTTTTGCTAGGATCAAAAAGACTTCATGGGCAACATTTCTGTAAAGTTTCATGAAAATCCATTCAGTAGTTTCATCAGAGTAGTCGCTACAAAAAAAAAGTTTACGGACGGACGGACAGACAGACGGACGACGGCATAAGCTCTGCTGATCTCTGATCAGAAGAGCTAAAAATTAAGTGCTTCTGTGCTTCAGTTGAAGGCAGAAAAAGCAAAACGAGTACAGAAACTTTTGATTCTCAAGAAAAGAGTGCTGAAGAAACAGAACTTAGGACTTGGAAAAAGACAACGAGAGCAGGACTCCGACAGTTCCAAGAAATGGAAAAAAAAATAGTTTTCATGAACAACTCAACTACTAGTTGATCTGTACTCAACAGTGTATATAGTGATAATATGTGTTGTAAAAATAGCTTTAAAATTTGTCATGTAACCTAAATACTAATCATATAATGAATTTTTCAGAGGTGCCAACTTTTACTGAAACCCGATAGTAATGATTGCCGAATCATTGAGAACGCCGTAGGTGTTCGCGGGGGAGGGTATGGGAGCGTGTCGGGGGGGTAGGGGGGGTCCTCCCCCGGATTTTTTGAAATATAGAAGCTCTATGGTGCATTTTCAAGCCATCTGAGCACAAATTTTAGTTGCACAAAATGAAGGGTTTGCTAGAAAATATGTATGATTATTACAATTTCCACCCAAAAAATGAGACTTGATAGTGGTTTAATAAAGGATGAAAATATTAGCTTAAGCCGGTGCTAGGTGGCGTTTGAGTCATCCACTGTGACTATTTTGGCTGTGACACAGATGAACAAACAGAATCAGACCCTGCTCGCCTTATTTGTTTGGTAGTTGTGTTCAGCGGTTTCCAAGGATCGCTTGACTTTGTCATTCCAAGAAAACTAATTTGCAAACTGACAATCACGGCACATAAATGATGTTATCTTGTGTGACTGGCCAGCCACACTCGCTTTTTGTTTGTGCGAATTCGACCCACGTTTTGTACAATCATTCAAACCGCAATGTGACACGGTGAAGTCAAGCCGACATACAGAGCAAAACGCATGCGATTCATTCACTCGTGATGTTATCTTGTGTGACTGGCCAGCCACACTCGCTTTTTGTTTGTGCGAATTCGACCCACGTTTTGTACAATCATTCAAACCGCAATGTGACACGGTGAAGTCAAGCCGACATACAGAGCAAAACGCATGCGATTCATTCACTCGTGAAGATAATATTACAGGATATTTGGCCGTGTACTCCTTTTTGAATTTTTGATCAACTGTTTTTGTCCGCTTATGTTCGGATTTTTTCACATCGGACCCTGTCGCAGGCCTTTTCTTTGAGTTTTCCATATTTTTTAGTCAGTTTCCGGTGTTTTCAGTCGGAGCGCCATCTATCCACGGACGGACCATAACTCTACCGTCGCTAGATACTTACATCCCTTGTATTCTGAAGTGGCTATATAAACGTTTTTTCCGCGATTTTTTATGACGCAGATATCGTAATTTTTACCCGCCACGTCGTAATAGCGTAATGAGGGTGCCAATATCGTAATGATTACGCCCATATCGTAATAGTTGGCACCTCTGAATTTTTTACCATGTAATTTCCAACAGTTTTATTACAGGGTTCTCCCCAGGTCAATAAGCTGTAGTGGACACCTACACCTTCAAGAAATCTATCAAAATTCTACTACACCTGCGAAAGTCCCCCTACAGCTTAATTTTCATAATTTGTATGATTTTCTTGTAATTTAGCTGTATAATATTGAGGCTGAGTAGAAAACATTGTGGGAAAAGGAGAAACTCAATTATTATTTTTTTTTTACATATTTCTGTGTTTTTGTCAATTCTTGCACATAGCTATCTTTCCCACCACCCTCCCCCACCTCGAAATATTTTTATTTTGTTTTACCATATTTCTGTGTTGTTTTGGTCAATTCTTACACAACTTCTTACACATATATGTTGCCCTCCCCACCCCCTGCCTCTCCCCCATCCCCACTCAAAATTCTAATTTTTTTTTACATATTTTTGTGTTGTTTTGGTGAATTCCTACATAGCTTCTTACACATATATGTTGCCCGCACCACCCCCACCACTCAAACACCCCAACCCCCACCCCCACTCAAAACTCGATTTTTATTTTATTTTTTACATATTTCTGTGTAGTTTTGGTCAATTCTTACACATAGCTATGTTGCGCCCCCAACCCCACCACACATTGTTTTAACCTTGTTTTCTGATGGTATATACTAGCTATATAATTTATTATTTTCTGAAAAATCGAATAGTCGAGCTGCGCTGCGCAGTGAATGGGTTGTTCCTATAAATTTAAAACTAAATTATTACAGAATTATGACTCTTTGTTTGACTTGGAATTTAAGCGGGGATATTCCAGTTTAGAACTCGTAAACTTTTAGATTTGATGACTATTAATGATGTTTTGAGAGATTGTTCTGTAATAGTTGTAACTTTAACATCTTCTCCCACATAGAATCATAGATACAGCTGTTTCATTACGATGGTGAAGAGAGTGGATGCACAGAAAATCAGTGAGTTTTTATGCTGATGTCTGAGAGCGTGTATCATGCAGTCCATACACTAAATTTCAGTGAGTTTTTATGCTCGCCCTATTATTGTCAATGATTGACTGAAGCAACAGACAAAATGACCTACCGAAAAATACAATATCTTTTCCGCAATATTTTTCAGGTAAGTATTTTTCTTAGTGACGAGGAGCATGTCTCCTATTTGCTATTGTGGGTTGGAGACAAAGGAAGGGACATCCACAATTCGTAGATAGATATCTCCACCGAGGATGCAAAAAAGACGAAAACATTCTTCGACAAATTCAAAGCGCACGTGCAAGCGAAGCTAAACACAATATTTGCACACTACAAGTTTTATAACGAGGTTCAGGGGGAAGAAAGCATAGATTGCTGATGGCTAGAGACTAACTTTCACAATAATGATGAAATGATACGAGACCGTCTCGTGTTTGGAACAAATTCTCCCAAAGTTCGGGAACGATTAATCAAAGTAGGATCAGAACCGACTTTGGATAAAGCCATCCAGATTGGACAATCCTATGAATATTCAATGATTCAGCTGAAGCAAATAATCATTAATGAAAATGCCAACGAAATTCATTATGTTAAAGGATAAAAAACGTATCATCGAAAAGGAAATCAACAGGCAAAATCATCGCCATTTGGAGCAGTAGGCGGGAGACAGGAACCAAGTACACAACGACAAAGTGTTTCTAACAGGACAACCCGAGTAAACGTGTGGGAACTGTGGCAGACATCATGAAAAACGTGACTTGTGTCTAGCATAAGGAAGGACATGTAACAAGTGCAATAAACTAAATCATTTCGCTTGTGTATGCAGATCTGTACACGAAGTACAAGTGGACGATTACCATTTAAACGTAGATGAGCCCGAGGACTTCTACATAGACACGGTAACACATACTTATTCTCATAATGATCAAGCTTTAGCCGACATTCACATTGAAAACTGCCGAACCCCCACTCAGTTTTAAAATCGACACGGGTGCTCAGGTTAACATACTTCCGTTACACAAGTTTCACTCTCTAGGCATTAATCACCCACTGAACGTCCCCGATAAACAGCTTTCCTCTTACACAGGGAACCCCCTTAATGTCAAAGGTACTATCAATCTCAGATGCCGACACAGAGATACGCATGTTACTGCTCTGTTCTATGTAGTCGAAACAAACGCACCCCCTCTTCTGAGCCTCAATACGTGTATTGACCTATGCCTTATCAAGCTGACATATTCCATTGACAGTGCAATTGCTGCTGATTGCGAGACTGGCCACAAAACAGAAATTTTAAAGCAGTTTTCTGATGTCTTTGAGGGCGTTGGTCTCTTTCTGGGTAACGTAAAGCTTCACTTGAAACCTGACGCAGTGCCGAAGTTAATCCCCCGAGAAAAGTCCCCGTTGCTCTAAATGAACGCTTTAAGGGCGAACTATTGAGAATGGAGGAACAAGAAATTATCACCAAAGTAACAGTACCGACTGACTGAGTTAACTCTATTGTAGTTGTAGAAAAACCTAAGACAGGACAGCTCAGGGTTTGCCTAGACCCAAAATTTCTAAATGAAGCGATCAAACGACCGTTCTATCCCATGCGAACAATTGAAGACGTTTTGTTGCAATTGTCAGGGGCAACCTATTTTAGCGTGTTGGACGCAAAATCTGGTTACTGGAGTTTAAAACTTGAAGAGGAATCGTCATACCTCACAACATTTAACACTCCGTTCGGACGATATCGTTTTCTCAGGCTTCCCTTTGGTGTAAAATGTGCACAAGACGAATTCCAAAGGAAGATTGACGAGACATTTGAGGGCCTTTTAGGCGTTACTGCCATAGTGGATGACCTACTGATTTACGGCAAGACAAAATCAGAACATGACATAAATCTCCATAATGTACTGACACGTGCACGAGAACGTGGCGTTAGGTTTAACCCCGAAAAGTGCACAACTGGAGTAACAGAAGTCCGATATTTGGGTCATATCATTAGTTCAGAAGGACTGAAACCCGACCCCGACAAAATATCTTGTATTGTAAACATGGTACCGCCAAAGTCGTGCTCCGAGTTAGAGACGATGCTAGGTATGGTTACCTATCTTACCAAATTCGCCCCAAATCTGGCTGAGATAACTCCCCTACGCGCTCTACTAAAAAAAGACGTTACGTTTTCATGGGATAAACCCCAACAAGACGCGTTTGATAATACACACTTGTAAACTTTTGCACGTACACAATTATGTTATGAGATAAGAAGTATTGGCAAAAGGAAATTGATTCACACTTGTAAACTTTAGCACGTACACAATTATATTAGTATTGAAATAAATTGTGCGTATTAAGATTTAAAAGACATTAATGATTTTGATTTCATATAGCATGATCCATTTAATTGTAACCCAAGAATAACAAGAGGTTAATGACCTTGAAGCTCTACTGATTGATTTTGATTTCAGGAAGTAGTCGCTACAGACTTGTTTTTTGAAAAATTATTTTTAGCCTAGCGGCCATCTTGAATTTCCGGCCGACCTGAAATTTTGCTAGGATCAATTAGACATCAAGAGCACCAACATTCCTGTGAAGTTTCATGTTTAACGTTGAATCAAAATAATTTTTGACAAAGACCAACATCATGTCATGCTGATCATTTTACAAAAAGTTCCATATCAATATCGCTTATAGTTTTCAAGACGTAGTCGCTACAAACTTCTTTTTTAAAAATCTATTTTTAGCTGTGGTGGCCATCTTGAATTTCTGGCCGATCTGAAATTGTGCTAGGATCAATTAGACATTAAGAGCAATATTCCTGTAAAGTTTCATGAAAATCTGTCAAGTAGTTTCAAAGGAGTAGTCGCTACAAGTTTTTACTATATAACTCTATGTAAACAAAGATGGCCTCTGGCAGCCATGTTTAACGTCGAATCAAAACGATTTTTGACAAGGACCAACATCATGTCATGCTGATTATTTTAGAAAAAGTCCCATATCAATATCACTTATAGTTTTCAAGAAGTAGTCGCTACAAACTTATTTTTTAAAAATCTATTTTTTGCTGTGACGGCCATCTTGAATTTCTGGCAGATCTGAAATTTTGCTAGGATCAATAAGACATCAAGAGCAACATTCCTGTAAAGTTTCATGACAATCCGTCAAGTAGTTTCAGAGGAGTAGTCGCTACAAGTTTTTACTATATAACTCTTATGTAAACAAAGATGGCCGCTGGCAGCCATGTTTAACGTTGAATCAAAACGATTTTTGACAAGGATCAACATCATGTCATGCTGATCATTTTAGAAAAAGTCCCATATCAATATCACTTATAGTTTTCAAGAAGTAGTCGCTACAAACTTGTATTTTAAAACTCTATTTTTAGCTTTGGCGGCCATCTTGGATTTCACATCAACATGAATTTTTGCTAGGATCAACTAGACTTTATGGGCAACATTTCTGTAAAGTTTCATGAATTATCATCTAGTAGTTTCAGAGGAGTTGTCGCTACAAATAAAAGTTTACGGACGCCACACCACGGCATAAGCTCTGCTGATCTCTGATCAGTAGAGCTAAAAATCTTAATACACTAATGTAATAACTGCAAACAAGGACCAGATCACTTTGTACACGATGGCTATAAACTTTTAAACCCTTTTTTGCATCGTAGATCATACAATATATACACTCAGACCTTGATATGAATCATGTTTAGGTCTACTAATCGTCGAACTCCGTACAGTGTTCGGAATTTCAGTCACGTGGCGCAAAGTCACATGACATTAAGAACTAATCAGATGCTGGCAGGCAAAAAGTATCAACAATGGCAGACTCTGTGGCACCAGCTTCCAATTGTCAACCTGTTTCATCCTCATATATCGAGTTGAAGAATGCGTATTCGAGCGCTAAAATACCACAACCTTTGGTATTATTCAAATTGAATTGAATGTTGTTTAACGGCTCATCAACACAGTATAGGTTATTTAGAGCCGCCCCAGAGAGAGGGGAAGGATACATAGGAATCCGGGAACCTGCCCTACTATTATTATCGAATAGATTCCTATGGTTCTTTTACATGCTCGGAGGATAGACCCGATACACGGGACCTCCCGGTTTACGTCCCCATCCGACGGACGATTATTCAACATAGGAACCATATTGACGTATTTCTTAGAAACCAGAGTGGATTTCAAGGCAATAAGAGCAAATAGTTTTGAACTGTTTACTTCGGGACATGTGAACGTAAGTTGGAACCGGTGTAGCGATAGAAAATGCCTTTCTTCCGTTCTTAAAATTTTATCGAATAAACGCTCTTTAATTTATGTTTTTGTACGGTACAATGCAGATTAATAACATATATTTGACCTGTGGTCAAGTGAAAATTATTTACTTGATGTTTCTTACTCCGTGGCCAAAAACCGTAGCGTAGGCATAAACAGGATGGGTGGGGCGTTTTTACTTTTCTTCAAAAAAAAAGGATTGATACGGCTGTACTCTACCATAGTGTCTGTGTTTTAATTTCATAGATATCAATACTTGTGGCGTGGAAGAACTGGTCCCAATTTTGGTGATGACCAGTCCACATTTCTTTTACTTTATTACTTTTATTATTTTTTTTTTTTTAGAAGTGTTGTGTTTACATGTTTAAATTAAAAAACCTATATTCTGTCATTGCACTGTTTCATAATCTAATTGTTATGTGTACTTTGTTTGCAGCAGGGTGGTATGGCACTGTTTCATAATCTGATTATTATGTGTACTGTGTTTGCAGCAGGGTGGTATGGCACTGTTTCATAATCTGATTATAATGTGTACTGTGTTTGCAGCAGGGTGGTATGGCACTGTTTCATAACCTAATTGTTATGTGTACTGTGTTTGCAGCAGGGTGGTATGGCACTGTTTCATAATCTGATTGTTGTGTGTACTTTGTTTGCAGCAGGGTGGAATGGCACTGTTTCATAATCTAATTGTTATGTGTACTTTCTTTGCAGCAGAGTGGGAGGGCGGCATAGTGAATGCCTTAATAAAATTTCGCTTCACGTCATTACCGTTTCACGACACAGTTGATAATGTTGTAACAGCCATGCCGTTGAGTAAGTTAATCACGATGAACGTTTTCAGGCCGATATTAGAGTCTTGTATATATAAATATTTAAATTACTTCTCTGATCTGATAGTTGTGTAGGGACTCCACCCTGCTGCAAAGAATGTATGGCAAAGTTTCCTTATTTGATAGATGTGTGTACTTTGCAGCAGAGTGGAATGGCCTTGTTTTCTAATCTGATAGTTGTGTGTACTTTCTTTGCAGCAGGGTGGAATGGCAGTTTCCTTATCTGATAGTGTGTGTATACTTTTATGCGGCAGCGTGGAATGACACTGTTTCCTAATCTGATTGTTGTGTGTACTTTGTTTGCAGCAGGGTGGTATGGCACTGTTTCATAACCTAATTGTTATGTGTACTGTGTTTGCAGCAGGGTGGAATGGCACTGTTTCATAATCTAATTGTTATGTGTACTTTGTTTGCAGCAGGGTGGAATGGCACTGTTTCATAATCTAATTGTTATGTGTACTTTGTTTGTAGCAGGGTGGAATGGCACTGTTTCATAATCTGATTGCTGTGTGTACTTTCTTTGCAGCAGAGTGGGATTAACATTACGGCCCACTGCTGTCCATACAACGAAAATTCCATTCACGTGAAATGGAAGCAAATCAAATTTCAGGTAGGAGCTTTGTTTTATACATGGTATAATTAGTTGTAGTCGATACATCAGGCAAAAAGGACAAGTTTTAAAAACATTTCTGTCAAATGCAACAAATCAGGATTTGCATATTTTATATATAGTCCCAGCATAATAGGTATGTTTATAGAAATAACATGACTGTTGGGAGTGTAAAAAATACTTTACTTAAAAATCTTAAGCGTACTATACAAGGTAAAATACGGTAATACATTTACAAACGAATGTTTATTGATAAAAACCGTTGCGTCTGTAAAGTGCAAGTAATTTGTATAGATTTAACACATGTATAAGATGGACGTTCGGACGAAATAATGAGAATATATATGAATAACAGGTTATTATTAAAACATACAAATGATTATTGATAAAAAACGTTGCATCTGTAAAGTGCAAGTAATTTGTACAGATTCTTAGAAATTGCAAGTAAGTATATAAATTCTTAGATTATAGATATATGTAAAATTACACCGAGTTGACATATTCAACAATAGGCTATACAGCAACATAAATAAAATGTAAAATTTGAAAGTCTATAAACCGGTGTAACAGTATTGTTATACGGTAAACCGTATTTTACCTTCTATTATTTCAGGTTTTGTGAAAATAACTTCTACAAAACTGAACAGCCAGACAAGTTTGTTCCGACAAGCATCTTGATCATGAACAAATGGTCAGGGCTAGGAGTTCTGCATCTACTAGCCCGACCGGGCTAGTTTTTGTGAAAATAACTACTACAAAACTGAACAGCCAGAACAGTTTGTTCCGACAGGCATCTTGATCATGAACAACAAATGGTCAGGGCTAGTAGGTTCTGCATCTACTAGCCCGACCGGGCTAGTTTTTGTGAAAATAACTACTACAAAACTGAACAGCCGGAACAGTTTGTTCCGACAGGCATCTTGATCATGAACAACAAATGGTCAGGGCTAGTAGGTTCTGCATCTACTAGCCCGACTGGGCTAGTTGAAAAAAGTTAGTGTTGAGCCCTGAATTACAGGTTTTGTGAAAATAACTACTACAAAACTGAACAGCCAGACAAGTTTGTTACGACAGGCATCTTGATCATGAACAACAAATGGTCAGGGCTAGTAGGTTCTGCATCTACTAGCCCAACTGGGCTAGTAGTTGGTAGTTGGGCTAGTTGAAAAAAAAGTTACCATTGTTAAGTCGACCATGCGAAAGAAAAACATGAAAAGTTATAATATGAAAGTAAGTAGGCAGATGAAAAGATCCTGCATCAATGCCTACAGCAACTACCAAGCTCATCTGAAGAGAAAACAGGAGCTAAAACAACAGCAAATTCAACAACAAGAGGTCAATGACCTTGAAGCTCTACTGAATGATTGTTGATAGCTAGGTCAACATTATTGTGAAGTTTCATAGGAGTAGTCGCTACAAGTTTTCATTATATAACTCTATGTAAACAAAGATGGCCGCTGGCGGCTATGTTTAATGTCAAATCAAAATAATTTTTTACAATGACCAACATCATGTCATACTGATCATTTTAGGAAAAGACGCATATCAATATCACTTATAGTTTTCAAGAAGTAGTCGCTACAAACTTGTATTTTGAAAATTTATTTTTAGCCGTGGCGGCCATCTTGAATTTCCGGCCGACCTGAAATGTTGCTAGGATCATTTAGACATCAAGAGAAACATTCCTGTGAAGTTTCATGGAAATCTGTCGAGTAGTTTCAGAGGAGTAGTCGCTACAATTTTTCACTAAATAACTCTGTAAATAATCAAAATGATTTTCGACAAGGACCAACATCATGTCATGCTGATCATTTTAGAAAAAGTCCCATATCAATATCACAAGTTTTCAAGAAGTAGTCGCTACAAACTTGTTTTTTAAAAATCTATTTTTAGATTTGGTGGCCATCTTGGATTTCACATCAACATGAATTTTTGCTAGGATCAAAAAGACTTCATGGGCAACATTTCTGTAAAGTTTCATGAAAATCCATTCAGTAGTTTCATCAGAGTAGTCGCTACAAAAAAAAAGTTTACGGACGGACGGACAGACAGACGGACGACGGCATAAGCTCTGCTGATCTCTGATCAGAAGAGCTAAAAATTAAGTGCTTCTGTGCTTCAGTTGAAGGCAGAAAAAGCAAAACGAGTACAGAAACTTTTGATTCTCAAGAAAAGAGTGCTGAAGAAACAGAACTTGGACTTGGAAAAAGACAACGAGAGCAGGACTCCGACAGTTCCAAGAAATGGAAAAAAAAATAGTTTTCATGAACAACTCAACTACTAGTTGATCTGTACTCAACAGTGTATATAGTGATAATATGTGTTGTAAAAAGTAGGGGGGTCCTCCCCCGGATTTTTTTGAAATATAGAAGCTCTATGGTGCATTTTCAAGCCATCTGAGCACACATTTTAGTTACACAAAATGAAGGGTTTGCTATAAAATATGTATGATTATTACAATTTCCACCCAAAAAATGAGACTTGATAGTGGTTTAATAAAGGATGAAAATATTAGCTTAAGCCGGTGCTAGGTGGCGTTTGAGTCATCCACTGTGACTATTTTGGCTGTGACACAGATGAACAAACAGAATCAGACCCTGCTCGCCTTATTTGTTTGGTAGTTGTGTTCAGCGGTTTCCAAGGATCGCTTGACTTTGTCATTCCAAGAAAACTAATTTGCAAACTGACAATCACGGCACATAAATGATGTTATCTTGTGTGACTGGCCAGCCACACTCGCTTTTTGTTTGTGCGAATTCGACCCACATTTTGTACAATCATTCAAACCGCAATGTGAAACGGTGAAGTCAAGCCGACATACAGAGCAAAACGCATGCGATTCATTCACTCGTGAAGATAATATTACAGGATATTTGGCCGTGTACTCCTTTTTGAATTTTTGATCAACTGTTTTTGTCCGCTTATGTTTGGATTTTTTCACATCGGACCCTGTCGCAGGCCTTTTCTTTGAGTTTTCCATCTTTTTTTGTCAGTTTCCGGTGTTTTCAGTCGGAGCGCCATCTATCCACGGACGGACCATAACTCTACCGTCGCTAGATACTTACATCCCTTGTATTCTGAAGTGGCTATATAAACGTTTTTTCCGCGATTTTTTATGACGCAGATATCGTAATTTTTACCCGCCATGTCGTAATAGCGTAATGAGGGTGCCAATATCGTAATGATTATGCCCATATCGTAATAGTTGGCACCTCTGAATTTTTTACCATGTAATTTCCAACAGTTTTATTACAGGGTTCTCCCCAGGTCAATAAGCTGTAGTGGACACCTACACCTTCAAGAAATCTATCAAAATTCTACTACACCTGCGAAAGTCCCCCTACAGCTTAATTTTCATAATTTGTATGATTTTCTTGTAATTTAGCTGTATAATATTGAGGCTGAGTAGAAAACATTGTGGGAAAAGGAGAAACTCAATTTTTTTTTTTTTACATATTTCTGTGTTTTTGTCAATTCTTGCACATAGCTATCTTGCCCACCACCCTCCCCCACCTCGAAATATTTTTATTTTGTTTTACCATATTTCTGTGTTGTTTTGGTCAATTCTTACATAACTTCTTACACATATATGTTGCCCTCCCCACCCCCTGCCTCTCCCCATCCCCACTCAAAATTCTATTTTTTTTTTACATATTTTTGTGTTGTTTTGGTGAATTCCTACATAGCTTCTTACACATATATGTTGCCCGCACCACCCCCACCACTCAAACACCCCAACCCCCACCCCCACTCAAAACTCGATTTTTATTTTATTTTTTACATATTTCTGTGTAGTTTTGGTCAATTCTTACACATAGCTATGTTGCGCCCCCAACCCCACCACACATTGTTTTAACCTTGTTTTCTGATGGTATATACTAGCTATATAATTTATTATTTTCTGAAAAATCGAATAGTCGAGCTGCGCTGCGCAGTGAATGGGTTGTTCCTATAAATTTAAAACTAAATTATTACAGAATTATGACTCTTTGTTTGACTTGGAATTTAAGCAGGGATATTCCAGTTTAGAACTCGTAAACTTTTAGATTTGGTGACTATTAATGATGTTTTGAGAGATTGTTCTGTAATAGTTGTAACTTTAACATCTTCTCCCACATAGAATCATAGATACAGCTGTTTCATTACGATGGTGAAGAGAGTGGATGCACAGAAAATCAGTGAGTTTTTATGCTGATGTCTGAGAGCGTGTATCACGCAGTCCATACACTAAATTTCAGTGAGTTTTTATGCTCGCCCTATTATTGTCAATGATTGACTGAAGCAACAGAACTAATGACCTACCGAAAAATACAATATCTTTTCCGCAATATTTTTAAGGTAAGTATTTTTCTTAGTGACGAGGAGCATGTCTCCTATTTGCTATTGTGGGTTGGAGACAAAGGAAGGGACATCCACAATTCGTAGATAGATATCTCCACTGAGGATGCAAAAAAGACGAAAACATTCTTCGACAAATTCAAAGCGCACGTGCAAGCGAAGCTAAACACAATATTTGCACACTACAAGTTTTATAACGAGGTTCAGGGGGAAGAAAGCATAGATTCTTTCCTCACACGGTTAAGGCTGATGGCTAGAGACAAACTTTCACAATAATGATGAAATGATACGAGACCGTCTCGTGTTTGGAACAAATTCTCCCAAAGTTCGGGAACGATTAATCAAAGTAGGATCAGAACCGACTTTGGATAAAGCCATCCAGATTGGACAATCCTATGAATATTCAATGATTCAGCTGAAGCAAATGAGCATTAATGAAAATGCCAACGAAATTCATTATGTTAAAGGATAAAAAACGTATCATCGAAAAGGAAATCAACAGGCAAAATCATCGCCATTCGGAGCAGTAGGCGGGAAACAGGAACCAAGTACACAACGACAAAGTGTTTCTAACAGGACAACCCGAGTAAACGTGTGGGAACTGTGGCAGACATCATGAAAAACGTGACTTGTGTCTAGCATAAGGAAGGACATGTAACAAGTGCAATAAACTAAATCATTTCGCTTGTGTATGCAGATCTGTACACGAAGTACAAGTGGACGATTACCATTTAAACGTAGATGAGCCCGAGGACTTCTACATAGACACGGTAACATACTTATTCTCATAATGATCAAGCTTTAGCCGACATTCACATTGAAAACTGCCGAACCCCACTCAGTTTTAAAATCGACACGGGTGCTCAGGTTAACATACTTCCGTTACACAAGTTTCACTCTCTAGGCATTAATCACCCACTGAACGTCCCCGATAAACAGCTTTCCTCTTACACAGGGAACCCCCTTAATGTCAAAGGTACTATCAATCTCAGATGCCGACACAGAGATACGCATGTTACTGCTCTGTTCTATGTAGTCGAAACAAACGCACCCCCTCTTCTGAGCCTCAATACGTGTATTGACCTATGCCTTATCAAGCTGACATATTCCATTGACAGTGCAATTGCTGCTGATCGCGAGACTGGCCACAAAACAGACATTTTAAAGCAGTTTTCTGATGTCTTTGAGGGCGTTGGTCTCTTTCTGGGTAACGTAAAGCTTCACTTGAAACCTGACGCAGTGCCGGTAGTTAATCCCCCGAGAAAAGTCCCCGTTGCTCTAAATGAACGCTTTAAGAGCGAACTATTGAGAATGGAGGAACAAGAAATTATCACCAAAGTAACAGTACCGACTGACTGAGTTAACTCTATTGTAGTTGTAGAACAAGAGGCCCAAGAGGGCCTGTGGACGCTCTACTGGCTAATATGGCTCTTATGACATCAATGAAGCAAGTGACTATCGTCTTAAAGAGGCAAAATATAGCAATAACTCCGCCATTACTGGTCCGATCTGGCTAGTTTTCCAAGTTAATAAAAAAGAAAAAAAAAGAAGAAAAAAAAAGAACAAAATTGGTAAAGGACCATAATCTTATAGCAACAGCAAAATATTAAACCTCTGGCTCTTGCAGTTTCAGAGAAGAAAAAAAATTTAAGTTTTTTTCCTATATATGTCTATGTAAAACATGTGACCCTTGGTGCGGGGCCAAATGTAACCTCAGGGTCACCATTTAAACAAAGTTGGTAAAGGACCATAAGCTTATAATAAATGTAAAATATCAAACCTCTGGCTCTTGTAGTTTCCGAGAAGAAGATTTTTTAAAAAAAAATCCTACATAAGTCTATGTAAAACTGTGACCCTCGGGGCGGGGACAAATTTGACCCCAGGGTCACCATTTGAACAAACTTTGTAGAGGAACATAAGCAGATGCTACATGTAATACATGAGAGCTCTGTGCCATGTGGTTCCAAAGAAGAAGATTTTTTTCAGTTTTTCCCTATACAAGCCTATGTAAAACTGTGACCCCGGGGTGGGGCCAAATGTGACCCCTGGGTCACCATTTGAACAAACTTGGTAGAGGACCACAAGCTTATAGCAAATGCAAAAATATTAAACCTCTGGCTCTTGCAGTTTCAGAGAAGAAGATTTTTTAAGTTTTTCCTATACATGTCTATGTAAAACATGTGACCCTTGAGGCGGGGCCAAAGTTGACCCGAGGGTCACCATTTGAACAAACTTGGTAAAGGACCATAAGCTTATAGTAAATGCAAAATATCAAACCTCTGGCTGTTGTAGTTTCCGAGAAGAAGATTTTTTAAAAAAAAATCCTATATGTCTATGTCTATTTACTGTGACCCCCGGGGCGGGGCCAAATTTGACCCCAGGGTCACCATTTGAACAAACTTAGTAGAAGAACCATAAGCTTATAGTAAATGCAAAATATCAAACCTCTGGCTGTTGTAGTTTCCGAGAAGAAGATTTTTTAAAAAAAAATCCTATATGTCTATGTCTATGTCTATTTACTGTGACCCCCGGGGCGGGGACAAATTTGACCCCAGGGTCACCATTTGAACAAACTTAGTAGAGGACCATAAGCTGATGCTACATGTAATACATGAGAGCTCTGTGCCATGTGGTTCCAAAGAAGAAGATTTTTTTCAGTTTTTTCCTATATGTCTATATGAAAAACATGCAAAACATCAATATACAAACTTTGGACCCCCGGGGCACAGCCATTTTTGACCCCGGGGACTTTATTTGAACAAACTTGATAGTCTAGGCGTTGGCGATCATTTTAAAAGAAAAACTGTTGAAATCTGTCCAGCAGTTCTGGATAAGAAGATTTTTTAAGGTTTCGACCATATATGGTAATGGCAGCCATCTTGGATGTAGCGCTGACCTAATTTTAACAAATCTAAAAAGTATTCATCTAAGGATCATCCATGTGAAGTTTGCTCAAAATTAGCCAAGCGGTTTCTGAGGAGAAGTCGTTTGAAGAAAAGTTAACGGACGACAGACGACAGACAGACGGACGACGGACAACACACCATCCCATAAGCTCTTCTGGCCGTTGGCCAGTAGAGCTAAAAACCTAAGACAGGACAGCTCAGGGTTTGCCTAGACCCAAAATTTCTAAATGAAGCGATCAAACGACCGTTCTATCCCATGCGAACAATTGAAGACGTTGTGTTGCAATTGTCAGGGGCAACCTATTTTAGCGTGTTGGACGCAAAATCTGGTTACTGGAGTTTAAAACTTGAAGAGGAATCGTCATACCTCACAACATTTAACACTCCGTTCGGACGATATCGTTTTCTCAGGCTTCCCTTTGGTGTAAAATGTGCACAAGACGAATTCCAAAGGAAGATTGACGAGACATTCGAGGGCCTTTTAGGCGTTACTGCCATAGTGGATGACATACTGATTTACGGCAAGACAAAATCAGAACATGACATAAATCTCCATAATGTACTGACACGTGCGCGAGAACGTGGCGTTAGGTTTAACCCCGAAAAGTGCACAACTGGAGTAACAGAAGTCCGATATTTGGGTCATATCATTAGTTCAGAAGGACTGAAACCCGACCCCGACAAAATATCTTGTATTGTAAACATGGGACCGCCAAAGTCGTGCTCCGAGTTAGAGACGATGCTAGGTATGGTTACCTATCTTACCAAATTCGCCCCAAATCTGGCTGAGATAACAACTCCCCTACGCGCTCTACTAAAAAAAGACGTTATGTTTTCATGGGATAAACCCCAACAAGACGCGTTTGATAATATCAAACGTGTGATAACGCAAGTCTATTTTGACCAGAGCAAACCCGTTACGCTTCAGGTAGATGCTTCTAAACACGGTCTTGGTGCTACATTAATGCAAAACTGTAAACCAGTTGCATATGCGTAGAAATCCCTAACACAATCGGAAATTCAATACGCACAGATTGAAAAAGAAATGTTGGCTATTGTATTCGGTTGTAAAAGATTTCACCAATTTGTTTATGGCAGGGGGATAACTGTGGAAAGTGACCACAAACCACTTTCATCAATCATGAAAAAATCGCTCAACGCTGCCCCTCCCCGCTTGCTACGCATGATGTTGTTGCAACAATATGATCTTGAAGTTACGTTCGTGCCCGGCAAGCTCATACCTGTAGCGGACAATTTGTCTCGAAATTTTGTCAATGACTCATATTCGAACTTGTCGGATGGACTCGATTTACATGTTCATTTAGTACTATCATCTATTGCTATGAGCGATAGAACTTTACAGTCAGACTTGCCACGGCAAATGACACACAATTCAAAACATTGACGCAGACAATCCTTGACGGTTGGTCAGACGATAGAAAAAAATGTCCCACTACCGTACTGGAATATTGGAATCAGAGATGAAATATCTGTCGCAGATGATATCATACTCCGTGGGCAAAAAGTCGTCATTCCTATGACAATGAGAAAAGACATGATTGACAAGATTCATATAGGACATATGGGTGTAGACAAGTGTGTTAGACGTGCTCGTGATATAATATTTTGGCCAAACATGACAGCAGACATAACCAAACATGTTTTATAATGTGGCACATGTTTAACGCACAGGAATTCAAACACAAAGGAACCTATGATTCCCCATGAGGTGCCCCAGCGGCCATGGGAAATTATAGCTACCGATGTGTTTACATGGAACAACACTGACTACTTAGTAACTGTTGATTATCTAAGCAGATACTTTGAAGTAGACGCGCTGACAGACACGACAAGTACAACGGTCATAAGAAAACTCAAGACACATTTTGCTCGTTTCGTTATTCCAAATAAAGTTAAAAGCGACAATGCTAGTTACTACACGTCACAACAATTTGACAGACTGCAAAAGACTGGAATTTTATCCATGAAACTTCTAGTCCACTTTACCCTCAAAGTAATGGACTTGCCGAGAAAACGGTGCAAACTGTGAAACGGATGTTTCAGAAAGCTAAAGAAAGTGGCACCGATCCTTTGTTTGCTATATTAGAATATAGGACTACACCGTTATTTGAATGTGATGTATCCACATCCCAAATCATAATGGGTAGACGATTACGATCCGTACTGCCTTCTACAACCGAACAATTGCTACCAAAACAGATCAGACTTGACGTTAGGGAAAGCATGAAAGATAGTCGCTGTTCTCAGAAAGCGTACTATGACCGGTCTACAAAAGCGTTACCCGATCTACACTAGGGTAATAAAGTAAGAGTACAAATGGACAAACGATGGAAGCCGGCTGTTGTTGTCAGCAAGCACTCAGACAGGTCATTCATTGTGGAAACTGGTGATGGCGGGAAATACCGCCGAAATCGACATTTCTTGCATAAAGAAATCGATCAACTTGACCCGACCGACTTATCTGTAATTGATCGCAGCCATTCATGTGAAAACGAACCACAATCTTCAGAAGTTCCCGAAAATGAAACGACTGATATAAATCACCCGCAAGGCACCCCTCCCATTAATTCCCAGTTTCCAACAAGGTGCATAACACGATCAGGTCGGGAGGTCAAACCAAATAAACTTTTCAGCAGTAATGAATGGCAAAAGTGAATGCTCATTATGAGATAAGAAGTGTTGGCCAAAGGAAATTGATTCACACTTGTAAACTTTTGCACGAACACAATTATGTTATGAGATAAGAAGTATTGGCAAAAGGAAATTGATTCACACTTGTAAACTTTAGCACATACACAATTATATTAGTAATTATTGAAATAAATTGTGCGTATTAAGATTTAAAAGACATTAATGATTTTGATTTCATATAGCATGATCCATTTAATTGTAACCCAAGAATAACAAGAGGTTAATGACCTTGAAGCTCTACTGATTGATTTTGATTTCAGGAAGTAGTCGCTACCGACTCGTTTTTTGAAAAATTATTTTTAGCTGTGGCGGCCATCTTGAATTTCCGGCCGACCTGAAATTTTGCTAGGATCAATTAGACATCAAGAGCACCAACATTCCTGTGAAGTTTCATGTTTAACGTTGAATCAAAATAATTTTTGACAAAGACCAACATCATGTCATGCTGATCATTTTACAAAAAGTCCCATATCAATATCGCTTATAGTTTTCAAGACATAGTCGCTACAAACTTCTTTTTTAAAAATCTATTTTTAGCTGTGGCGGCCATCTTGAATTTCTGGCCGATCTGAAATTTTGCTAGGATCATTTAGACATTAAGAGCAATATTCCTGTAAAGTTTCATGAAAATCTGTCAAGTAGTTTCAAAGGAGTAGTCGCTACAAGTTTTTACTATATAACTGTATGTAAACAAAGATGGCCTCTGGCAGCCATGTTTAACGTCGAATCAAAACGATTTTTGACAAGGACCAACATCATGTCATGCTGATCATTTTAGAAAAAGTCCCATATCAATATCACTTATAGTTTTCAAGAAGTAGTCGCTACAAACTTATTTTTTAAAAATCTATTTTTTGCTGTGACAGCCATCTTGAATTTCTGGCAGATCTGAAATTTTGCTAGGATCAATTAGACATCAAGAACAACATTCCTGTAAAGTTTCATGACAATCCGTCAAGTAGTTTCAGAGGAGTAGTCGCTACAAGTTTTTACTATATAACTCATTTCTGTAAAGTTTCATGAATATCCATCCAGAAGTTTCAGAGGAGTTGTCGCTACAAATAAAAGTTTACGGACAGACAGACGGACGCCACACCACGGCATAAGCTCTGCTGATCTCTGATCAGTAGAGCTAAAAATCTTAATACACTAATGTAATAACTGCAAACAAGGACCAGATCACTTTGTACACGATGGCTATAAACTTTTAAACCCTTTTTTGCATCGTAGATCATACAATATATACACTCAGACCTTGATATGAATCATTTTTAGGTCTACTAATCGGCGAACTCCGTACAGTGTTCGGAATTTCAGTCACGTGGCGCAAAGTCACATGACATTAAGAACTAATCAGATGCTGGCAGGCAAAAAGTATCAACAATGGCGGACTCTGTGGCACCAGCTTCCAATTGTCAACCTGTTTCATCCTCATATATCGAATTGAAGAATGCGTATTCGAGCGCTAAAATACCACAACCTTTGGTATTATTCAAATTGAATTGAATGTTGTTTAACGGCTCATCAACACAGTATAGGTTATTTAGAGCCGCCCCAGAGAGAGGGGAAGGATACATAGGAATCCGGGAACCTGCCCTACTATTATTATCGAATAGATTCCTATGGTTCTTTTACGTGCTCGGAGGATAGACCCGATACACGGGACCTCCCGGTTTACGTCCCCCATCCGACGGACGATTATTCAACATAGGAACCATATTGACGTATTTCTTAGAAACCAGAGTGGATTTCAAGGCAATAAGAGCAAATAGTTTTGAACTGTTTACTTCGGGACATGTGAACATAAGTTGGAACCGGTGTAGCGATAGAAAATGCCTTTCTTCCGTTCTTAAAATTTTATCGAATAAACGCTCTTTAATTTATGTTTTTGTACGGTACAATGCAGATTAATAACATATATTTGACCTGTGGTCAAGTGAAAATTATTTACTTGATGTTTCTTACTCCGTGGCCAAAAACCGTAGCGTAGGCATAAACAGGATGGGTGGGGCGTTTTTACTTTTCTTCAAAAAAAAGGATTGATACGGCTGTACTCTACCATAGTGTCTGTTTTAATTTCATAGATATCAATACTTGTGGCGTGGAAGAACTGGTCCCAATTTTGGTGATGACCAGTCCACATTTCTTTTACTTTATTACTTTTATTATTTTATTTTTTTTAGAAGTTATTAAAATTAGAAAACAAAATATTGTGTTTACATGTTTAAATTAAAAAACCTATATTCTGTCATTGCACTGTTTCATAATCTGATTGTTGTGTGTACTTTGTTTGCAGCAGGGTGGTATGGCACTGTTTCATAATCTAATTGTTATGTGTACTTTTGTTTGTAGCAGGGTGGAATGGCACTGTTTCATAATCTGATTATTATGTGTACTGTGTTTGCAGCAGGGTGGAATGGCACTGTTTCATAATCTGATTGTTGTGTGTACTTTGTTTGCAGCAGGGTGGAATGGCACTGTTTCATAATCTGATTATTATGTGTACTGTGTTTGCAGCAGGGTGGTATGGCACTGTTTCTAACCTAATTGTTATGTGTACTGTGTTTGCAGCAGGGTGGAATGGCACTGTTTCATAATCTGATTGTTGTGTGTACTTTGTTTGCAGCAGGGTGGTATGGCACTGTTTCATAATCTGATTATTATGTGTATTGAGTTTGCAGCAGGGTGGTATGGCACTGTTTCATAACCTATGTTATGTGTACTGTGTTTGCAGCAGGGTGGAATGGCACTGTTTCATAATCTGATTGTTATGTGTACTTTGTTTGCAGCAGGGTGGAATGGCACTGTTTCATAATCTAATTGTTATGTGTACTTTCTTTGCAGCAGAGTGGGAGGGCGGCATAGTGAATGCCTTAATAAAATTTCGCTTCACGTCATTACCGTTTCACGAAACAGTTCACAATGTTGTATCAGCCATGCCGTTGAGTAAGTTAATCACGATGAACGCTTTCAGGCCGATATTAGAGTCTTGTATATATAAATATTTAAATTACTTCTCTGATCTGATAGTTGTGTAGGGACTCCACCCTGCTGCAAAGAATGTATGGCAAAGTTTCCTTATTTGATAGATGTGTGTACTTTGCAGCAGAGTGGAATGGCCTTGTTTTCCAAGTGAATGCCTGTTCTAACTTTGCATTACATTCTTTGCAGCAGGGTGGAATGGCAGTTTCCTTATCTGATAGTGTGTGTATACTTTCTGCCTGGATTTCCATGACCATTACCAAGCCTAGTTGCACATACTTCGTCGTATTCCAGTTGAAGGATTTTTGGCAGATTTACGGCCCTTGCTACTGTACTAAAACAACCCCTACTTCTAATTTAGTGTTTAGGGATTTGAGGCACAACAATTATATACAAGAGGTCAATGACCTTGAAGCTCTACTGATTGATTTTGATTTCAGGAAGTAGTCGCTACAGACTGGTTTTTTGAAAATCTATTTTTAACCGTGGGCGGCCATCTTGAATTCCGGCCGACCTGAAATTTTGCTAAGATCAATAAGACATTAAGAGCAACATTCCTGTGAAGTTTCATAAAAATCCGTCAGGTAGTTTCAAAGAAGTAGTCGCTACAAGTTTTCATTATATAACTCTATGTAAACAAAGCAGCCATGTTTAAGGTCAAATCAAAACGATTTTCGACAAGGACCAACATCATGTCATACTGATCATTTTAGAAAAAGTCCCATATCAATATCACTTATAGTTTTCAAGAAGTAGTCGCTACAACTTATTTTTTAAAAATCTATTTTAGCTGTGACGGCCATCTTGAATTTCCGGCCGACCTGAAATTTTGATAGGATCAATAAGACATCAAGAGCAACATTCCTGTAAAGTTTCATGACAATCGCCAAGTAGTTTCAGAGGAGTAGTCGCTACAAGTTTTACTATATAACTCTATGTAAACAACAAGAGGCCCAAGAGGGCCTGTGGACGCTCTACTGGCTAACATGGCTCTTATAACATCAATGAGCGAGTGACTGCCATTTACGGTTTTTTTGAAAGTTTCGGGCAAAAAACAGCTTTTTAACTAAATCAAGGGCCATAATTTAAAAATCTGGTAAAGTTTGGTAAAGATCAGATGAAAAATGAAGGCTATACCGTATTGAGGCAAAATATAGCATTTTTAACTAAATCAAGAGCCACAACTCCTCTGTTACTGGTCCGACTGGAGCTAAAAAAATAATATATAGATACATATAAAAAGGAATAATTTCCAAAAAAAGAAAAAAAAAATATGAAAAAAAAGAAAAGAAATAATTTAAAAAAAAAAAATTAAAAAAAAAAAAAAAAATAATAATTTATAATTAAAATAAAATTTAAAATAATATAAAAAAGACAGTCATAAAAGCTGGTAAAGTTTGGCAAGATCAGATGCAAAATGAAGGCCCTTTCGTACGACGAGGCAAATTATAGCATTTTTAACAAAATAAAGGGCCATAACTCCGCTGTTACTGGGCCGATCTGGTTGTTTTTCGAACCTGATCAAGCTTTCATAGACATTAACAATCTGATGAAGTTTGGTAAAGATCGGATGAAAAATGAAGGCCTTATCCACTTAACGAGACAAAATATATCATTTTGAAGTAAATCAAGGGCCATAACTCCGATGTAACTGGTCCGATATGGCTGGTTTTTCAAACTTGTTCGAGCTTTCATTGATATTAACAATCTGATCAAGTTTGGTAAAGATCGGATGAAACAATAAAGCCCCTATCGTCTTCACTAGGCAAAATATAGCATTTTTAACTAAATCAAGGGCCATAACTTCGCTGTTAATGGTCCGATATGGCTGTTTTTCAAACTTGTTCGAGCTTTCAACGACATTAACAATCTGATAAAGATTGTAAGATCGGATGAACAACGAAGCCCCTATCGTCTTAACGATGCAAAAAAATAGCATTTTTAACTAAATCAAGGGCTACAACTCGCTGTTACTAGTCCGATATGGCTGTTTTTCGAACTTGTCCGAGCTTTCATTGATATTAACAATGTGGTAAAGTTTGGTAAAGATAGGATGAAAAACGAAGGCCCTATTGTCTTAACGATGCAAAACATAGCAATATAGCATTTTTAACTAAATCAAGGACCATAACTCCGTGTTACTGGTTCGATCTGGCTGGTTTCGAACTTGTCCGCTTTCATTGATATTAACGATGTGGTAAAGTTTGGTAAAGATAGGATGAAAAAAAGAAGGCCTATCGTCTTAACGAGGCAAAATTTAGCAATATAGCATTTTTAACTAAATCAAGGGCCATAACTCTGCTGTTACTTGTCCGATCTGGCTGGTTTTCGAACTCATCCGAGCTTTCATTGATATTAACAACCTGTTAAAGTTTGGTAAAGATCGGATGAAAAATGAAGGCCCTATCGTCTTAACGAGACAAAAGTTAACAACGGACGGACGACGGTACGGACGACGGACAGACGACGGACGGACGGACGACGGACAACTCGGCATCCCATAAGCTCTGCTGGCCTTCGGCCAGTAGAGCTAAAAATGGCCGCTGGCAGCCATGTTTAACGTTGAATCAAAACGATTTTTGACTAGGATCAACATCATGTCATGCTGATCATTTAGAAAAAGTCCCATATCAATATCACTTATAGTTTTCAAGAAGAAGTCGCTACAAACTTGTATTTTAAAACTCTATTTTAAGCTTTGGCGGCCATCTTGGATTTCACATCAACATGAATTTTTGCTAGGATCAACTAGACTTTATGGGCAACATTTCTGTAAAGTTTCATGAATATCCATCCAGTAGTTTCAGCTGTGAAGTCGCTACAAATAAAAGTTTACGGACGGACAGACGGACGGACGCCGCACCACGGCATAAGCTCCGCTGATCTCTGATCAGTTGAGCTAAAAATGGGTTTTGACCGCCAACATAAAAGGGCACCTCTACAGGTGGTCAAAACTTATTTTATAGAAGTGTGCCTCTAGTCTCTAAATGACCTTACCAAATTAGAACTAGGGACCCTTGTTTAAATTGTTAGCATGGGTCAAGGGTTTAAGTTTCTGTTGTGTTTCTGTTGTGTTTTGTTTGCAATGTTTTAAAAGAAGTACTGATGGGAATTTTGTGACGACAACCCTTGATACAAGAGCAGTTTTAGCCAGTAGAGCATCCACAAGCCCTCTTGGGCCTCTTGTTAATTTAATGGTATATTGTCCGGAGTTGAAGACAAGCGCAAAGTTACACTGAATAAGTAGTTATTGAGAAATGCTAAACAAATATCTTAAAGAATAAAATAGAGAAAAAAAATAGCAGCCAGGTGGCCATATTTGATTCGAATGAGACAATGCATTTAATACACATGCCAAATTTCATGAACATGTCTTCAGAAATTGCCGCCAGTAGGCTATCTTGGATCTGAGTGGGGGGAATAATTATATGCATAAGCCCTTAATACACCTGTAAAATGTCATAAAATATCTTAAAATGTTTAATAATCTGCAATCGCAAGATCTAGTTTTGAAGATAGATGTGCAAGCGGTTAAAATTGGTATCCAGTCACAGTACCGGTATTTGTACATGTTGAAATTATTAAACCACATCCATTATCAACTTATTCTTACATTTCAGGGACGACAAGATACCAGTGCAAGTTCTACTCCAGTAAATATATATTCAGAATAATATGTAGAAATAATGAGACTGCACATTGAGTAGGTCTCTCGGGTGAAAATTATAATACCGTTCCTCTAACATTGACTCGGTGTATGGAACAGTGAAAAGGTCTGCTTCAAATTACAAAGATTTTAAAGTGTGCATTTAAAATGGTAATATTTTAACATACGAGGGGTGTTTAAAAAGAGACAAAAGTTAATATTCCATATATGGTAATTTCGAACAGTCGTCACAGTTTTGAATATTAATGCCTTCATAAAATTTCGATTCAGAAATGCGCAACGGGACCGGATAAGTACATCAAGGTAAACTTGGTCTTATTGGTTCTTAGTTGGTCAAAGGTTAAGATCGCCGAGACATCATATTGACAGCCAATCCGCGTGAAAATGTTGGAAGTAAAATGCCCACGATCAAAAAACTTCAAAGGTACATTGCCTTTGGTAAGAGGAGACACCCTGTTACTTTTGGGGTCAAACATCAAGGTCATACAATGTTGTCCTGACAGTGAACCAATCCTGAAAAACACTTCCTGCAGTTGTTTAGACAGTTTCTTCACTTTATCTTTTACATAATAATTTGAGCAACTTATGCACCGTTTGTATTGCTCTTGTTGGCAAAGACCCAACTTCCATATAGTTTGTACTAATTGGAGGGAAAAAACATTCATTTATTTGTATTATTTTAGAAAAGGTCTATAAATGTGCAGGGAACTGCTATGACACCAGTATGTGTTAATCTGAAGAAAAAATCTCACAACAAATAGTGCCTGACTACCATCCCACATCTTGATACATGGATTAATTTGAATACAAACAATATCATCAATTTACATCATGTTTTTCAGTCAATAGATTGCGAAAGAAGAAGACCTGTGGGCATATTGAGATCACGGCCCACTGCTGCCTATTTTCTGAAAATTGTATACACGTCAAATGGAAGGAAATTAAATTCATGGTAGGAGCTTTGTTTTATACGTGGTATAATTAATATAATTACACTTTTCTTATTTTGTTTTCTTTATACTAGCTAACTCAAATGAATTTGAATTGCAATGACTGATTATATGGAGAATTTGGTGATAAAACAAGTATTTCATCGGTGTTTTTGGAACAGTCAAAACTATTGTCTCAAGGTATCTTGTCCTAGCGGCCTCGGGAAAAAGTTTTCCAGGTCGTCCTCGATACCGACTGTTCCCAAAACACCATACTGTTTTATTATTTATATTTAATTACAGGTTTTGTGCAAAAGAATACAAAACTGAACAGCCGGACAAATATCCTCTTACAGGCACCTTGTATGTCAACGACAAATGTGTGCCGTTACAGGTTTGTCTATAACTGAAATGCTTTATACGCCAAAAGCAAATATGTGCCATTACAGGTTTGTCAATAACTGAAATGCTTTATACGCCAACAACAAATATGTGCCATTACAGGTTTGTTAATAACTGAAATGCTTTATACGCCAACAACAAATATGTACCATTACAAGTTTGTCTATAACTAAAATGCTTCATGCGTCAACAACAAATATGTGCCATTACAGGTTTGTCTATAACTGAAATGTCTTTAAATCTCAGTGTGCAAGCTCTGCAGTTATGGTGTAGCAATAAAATATGCAAGTTGTATATTTCTGACTGAAATGAATTTGAAAAGCACAAGGGAATGTTTCACCAATTAGTGACAAATGCCTCCAAAATGTTTTACTCATTTGAACTCCATGTGTGACCTGTCTTGCACGTGACACACTTTCACATTGTGGTTAACATTTTTGTGAAGTTTCATGGAAATCCCTTCAATTCTTTCAAAGTTATGGCTGAGACATGATCGTTTCGGATGGAAGGACAAGTGATGGGACGGTGCGATTAATATATTCTTGCACACAACACACCTTCTCATTGTGGTTAACATTTGTGTAAAGTTTCATGGAAATCCCTTCAGTTCTTTCAAAGTTATGTCTGAGACATGCTTGTTTTGGACCGAAGGACGAATGGTGTGATTACTGTATGCCTCCCTTCAGGGGCATAAAAATATGCAGGAGCTGTCAGAGTTATATAGGAGAATTTAATAACATAGAATTATGTAGCAGAATCTTTAAAAGATCTCTGAAACTACAAAAGCTAGTCGACTTATATTTTGCATGTTGCATTAAATACTATAATCTGCTTCATTCATTTTTAGATCACCTGAGCCGAAGGCTCAAGATGATCTATGGGGATCACTCTTCGTCTGCCCGTCCGTCCGTCGTCCGTCCGTCCGTCCGTCGTCGTTAACTTTTCTTCAAACAACTTCTCCTCAGAAACCGCTTGGCTAATTTTGACCAAACTTTACATGGGTGATCCTTAGGTGAATGCTTTTTAGATTTGTTAAAATAAGGTCAGCACGACATCCAAGATGGCCGCCATTTCCAAATACGGTCGAAACCTTAAAAAATCTTCTCAAGAACCACAGAACAGATTTCAACAGTTTTTCTTTTAAAATGATCGCCAACGCCCAGTCTATCAAGTTTGTTCAAATGATGTCCCCGGGGTCAAAAATGGCCGTGCCCCATGGGTCCAAAGTTTGTATATTGAGAGTTTGCATGTTTTTCATATAGTCATATAGGAAAAAACTTTTAAAAATCTTCTCTGAAACCACAAGGCACAGAGCTCTCATGTATTACATGTAGCATCAGCTTATGGTCCTCTACTAAGTTTGTTCAAATGGTAACCCTGGGGTCAAATTAGTCTCCGCCCCGGGGGTCACAGTTTTACATAGAATTATATAGGGGAAAAAAAAATCTTCTCGGAAACCACAAAGCACAGAGCTCTCATGTATTACATGTAGCATCAGCTTATGGTCCTCTACTAAGTTTGTTTAAATGGTGACCTTGGGGTCAAATTTGTCCCCTCCCAGGGGGTCACAGTTTTACATACACTTAACATACACTTATATAGGATTTTTTAAAAAAAAAATCTTCTTGGAAACTGCAAGAGCCAGAGGTTTGATATTTTGCATTTAGTATAAGCTTATGGTCCTTTACCAAGTTTGTTCAAATGGTGACCCTCGGGTCATATTTGGCCCCGCCCCAAGGATCACATGTTTTACATAGACATGTATAGGGAAAAACTTAAAAAATCTTCTCTGAAACTACAAGAGCCAGAGGTTTAATATTTTGCATTTGCTATAAGCTTATGGTCCTCTACCAGTTTCGTTCAAATGGTGACCCTGGGGTCACATTTGGACCCGCCCCGGGGGTCACTGTTTTACATAGACATATATATATATATAGGGGGAAAAAATCTCTGAAACTGCAAGAGCCAGAGGTTTAATACTTGCATTTACTATAAGATTATGGTCCTCTACTAAGTTTGTTCAAATGGTGACCCTGGGGTCAAATATGTCCACTCCCCGGGGGTCACAGTACATAGCTTTATATAGGATTTTTTTTTTTAAATCTTCTTCTCGGAAACTGCAAGAGCCAGATTTTGATATTTTGCATTAACTATAAGCTTATGGTCCTTTACCAAGTTTGTTCCAATGGTGACCCTGGGGTCACATTTGACCCCGCCCCAAGGGTCACATGTTTTACATAGACATTTATAGGGTAAAACTTAAAAAATCTTTTTCTTTGAAACTGCAAGAGCCAGAGGTTTAATATTTTGCATTTGCTATAAGCTTATGGTCCTCTACCAATTTTGTTCAAATGGTTACCCTGGGGTTACATTTGGCCCCGCCCCATGAGTGACATGTTTTACATAGACTTGTATTGGGAAAAACTGAAAAAAATCTTCTTCTCTGGAACTGCAAGAGCCAGATGTTTAATATTTTGCATTTGCCTTAAGCTTATACATAAGCTCTACCAAGTTTGTTCAAATGGTGACCCTAGTGTCAAATTTGGCCCCGCCCCTGGGGTCACAGTTTTTCAAAGACATATAGTGCGGGGGGGGGGGGGGGGGGGAAATCTTCTTCTCTGAAACTACAAGAGCCAGAGGTTTAATATTTTGTACGATAAGATTATGGTCCTTTACCAAGTTTGTTCAAATGGTGAACCTCAGGATTACATTTGGCCCCGCCCCGGGGATCACGTTTTACATAGACTTGTACAGGGAAAAATTAAAAAAATCTTCTCTGAAACTGCTTGAGCCAGATGTTTAATATTTTGCATTTGCTATAAGCTTATGGTCCTCTACTAAGTTTGTTCAAATCTCGACCATAATCTCAAATTTGCCCGCCGTTCCGGGCGTCACAGTTATACAGATTTATATAGTAAAAAAAAAAAATCTTCTTCTCTGAAACTACAAGAGCTAGAGGTTTAATATTTTGCATTTACTATGAGCTGATGGTCCTTTACCAAGTTTATTAAACTGGTGACCCTGGGGTCACATTTGGCTCTGCCCCAGGGGTCACATGTTTTACATAGACTTATATAGGTAAAAACTTAAAAAATCTTCTTCTCTGAAACCACAAGGCACACATCTCTCATATATTGTATTTGATCTTTACAAAACTTTGTCAGTGTCTTTATATTAATGTTGTTAAACAACAGAGGTCACATTTCTTGAACAATCTTAACCAAACTTGCACAGATTTGTATATGACCATAAGATTTCGAAGAAGTTCAATAATGGGCCATAACTCAGGTGATCGATATAGGGACTCTTGTTTTGAGTCGCAATGCGTCATTTCTGTAATTTCTGAAGTTGGAGTTCTTGGACGAGGAGCTTTACGCAGTTTGAGAATGTATTTCCTTTAAAAGCTTTAAGTATAACAATTTGATAAGGTGACTGACATGAATGTTATATATACCGAATAATATAACTACTGATTGTGAATAATTGTATACAGTATATACATGTCTTTTTTTGTAAAATGTACTGAAATACTATGCGCATTAATACACGCATAAACATTTTATGAATGGAAATTTTCAATAGCGTAGTTACCCGGATGTCGAACATCTCGTTAATATTAATTCATTTCAGTCGATAGTGCAGTAGAAACCCAATAATTATCCATTCATTCAGAACCATTAATTTGAAAATGTACAATCATTGACGAAAAATAAGCAATCAACATATTTTGCGCAAAAATTTCTAAACAAGTAAGCTAAACATGCCGGTCAATTTTACAGCTCATGCTTGGCCTAGAGCGTGACCTAGATAATGAGCTATACCGTCAAATTGGGAACTAAATGTCCGTAAATATTGTAGTTATTGTGGCTAGTACTTTGAGAAATATTATTGCATAATATAGCATCTACTATAAATAAATACACAAATTGATGAAAATAATTTGTCAAGAAGTGCTCAATTCTACTACCAACAGTATGTAAATACATCAAATAGTTTAACGTAATCAATGTATGCAGTTGGGTTAAGTCGGTCAGCCAATGAAAACAAATAGAATCTTTCGGACTAATTAATATGCATGCAAGAACAACTGAGCGTCAGCAGGTCAATCAGTCTGTTTTATTTCCTTTGAACAAAATTAATGCACGAGTGTCTGATTTATAAACAGGATTTCCGTTATGTACGCCATCAGTTTACCTAACCATGCTTTCCTGGGTTGAACCAATACAGACACAGATTCTTCACAAGTACCTGACAATGCATGTATCAGCGGTGAGAGATACACTTAAATATTGAAACAAATAATTCAGCTCGGTTACTCCAGTACAAAAAAATCTCATGTTCTAACCAGCTACCAGGGGCGTACCTGGAATGTTTTGGGTATACACACAGGGGTGGGTGTGTGAGAGGGTGTCCCCCTCCCCCTGGTGGGGGTACAGGGTCCTTCCCTGTGAAAAGTTTTGAAAAATTGAACCCAAATAAGTAGTTTTGAGCGACTTAGAATTGTATTTAGAAACATATTTTGAAGCTATTCTAATTCTCCAGAGTCTTTATTTTTTCTTTAATTGAATATTTACCAGGGTTGGATGGGTTGGTCTACCTTTTATCCTAACCCCACTTTGGCATACTTTTTAGGGGACTTTTTTTCATTTGTAGCTTTTTCATTTTTCTGACACCCAACTCTGAATTATACGCACGGGTGTATAGGAGTATTCCCAAGTATGCCCCTGGCTACATTTCATTTTAATACGCTACACCTGCAAAATTTTAACATACCTTTTAACCTCGCCAAGAAGACAGACACTGTTCAATCTTGGAGACTCTCAGGACCTTCAGTCCTTTGATTTTATCTTTACCACACTTAGTCATCGTGCTAATATATATGAAAATTTGAACAAGTACAATAACCAGTTAAATTTAAGCAGAAATGACAAGAGTTTTGGCCTTCGATTGAATGAACAGGGTTTTGTTTGTTTGTCCCCTTCATTTTTTATCTTTTTCAAACTTGTTTAGAATGTTAATATCAATAAAATCTTGGACACGTTTGAAAAATCAACAATTTCTGTGTTACACATTGTTTGTTTTTTTGTTTCAATATGTACAATTTTTTGTTTCAATATGTACAATGCCCTCGGTAAAAGGGGTAACACTACTGCTTTTGGAGTTTGTTGGTCAAAGGTTAAGATCGCCGAGACATCATATTGACAGCCATTCCGCGTGAAAATGTTGAAAGTAAAATGCCCACGATCAAGAAACTTCAAAGGTACATTGCCTTTGGTAAGAGGAGACACCCTATTACTTTTGGGGTCAAACATCAAGGTCATACAATGTTGTCCTGACAGTGAACCAATCCTGAAAAATACTTCTTTCTGCACTGTTGTTTAGACAGTTTCTTCACTTTATCTTTTCACATAAAAAATTGAGCCATTAATGCACCGTTTGTATTGCTCTTGTTGGGAAAGGCTCAACTTCCATATACATTTACTAATTGGAGGGAAAAAACATTCATTTATTTGTATTATTTTAGAAAAAGTCTATAAAAGTGCAGGGAACTGCTATGACACCAGTATGTGTTATCCTGAAGAAAAAATCTCACAACAAATAGTGTCTGCCTGCCAACCCACATCTTGATACATGGATTAATTTGAATACAAACAATATCATCACTTTACATCATGTTTTTCAGTCAATAGACATGATAGATGTAAAGAAAAAGACCTGTGGGCCAATCGACATAACGGCCCACTGCTCCCTTTTAGAGGAAAATACCATTCATGTCAAATGGCAAGATATTAGATTTAAGGTAGGAGCTTTGTTTTATACATGGTATAATTAGTTGTAGTCGATACATCAGGCAAAAAGGACAAGTTTTAAAAACATTTCTGTCAAATGCAACAAATCAGGATCTGCATATTTTATATACAGTCCCAGCATAATAGGTCTGTTTATAGAAATAACTTTAATAACATGACTGTTGGGAGTGTAAAAAATACTTTACTTAAAAATCTTAATACACTAATGTAATAACTGCAAACAAGGACCAGATCACTTTGTACACGACGGCTATAAACTTTTAAACCCTTTTTTGCATCGTAGATCATACAATATATACACTCAGACCTTGATATGAATCATTTTTAGGTCTACTAATCGGCGAACTCCGTACAGTGTTCGGAATTTCAGTCATGTGGCGCAAAGTCACATGACATTAAGAACTAATCAGATGCTGGCAGGCAAAATGTATCAACAATGGCGGACTCAGTGGCACCAGCTTCCAATTGTCAACCTCGGATAAGACGGCTCAAAAAAAACAAAAACAAAAACTTATTTTATAACAAGAGGTCAATGACCTTGAATCTCTACTGATAGATTTTGATAGCTAGGTGATCAGCATTCCTGTGAAGTTTCATAAAAAAATGTCAAGTAGTTTCAGAGGAGTAGTCGCTACAAGTTGAAGTTTTTACTATATAACTCTAGGTAAACAAAGATGGCCACTGGCAGCCATGTTTAATGTCGAATCAAAATAATTTTAGACAAGGATCAACATCTTGTCATGCTGATCATTTCAGAAAAAGTCCCATATCAATATCACTTACAGTTTTCAAGAAGTAGTTGCTACAAACTTTTTTTTAAATAATCTGTTTTTAGCCATGGCGGCCATCTTGAATTTCCGGCCGACCTAAAACAATTCTGGGATTAATTAGACATCAAGAGCAACATTCCTGTTAAGTTTCATAAAAATATGTCAAGCATTTTCAGAGGAGTAGTCGCTACAAGTTTTTACTATATAAATCTATGTAAACAAAGATGGCCGCTAGCGGCCATGTTTAAAGTTGCATCAACATAAATTTCGACAAGGATCAACATCATGTCATGCTGATCATTTTAGAAAATGTTCCATATCAATACCACTTACAGTTTTCAAGAAGTAGTCGCTACAAATTTATTTATTTTAAATCTATTTTTAGCCGTGGTGGCCATTTTGAATTTCCGGCGAGCCTGAAATTTTGCTAGGATCAACCAGACATCAAGAGCAACATTCCTGTGAAGTTTCATGAACATCCGTCAAGTAGTTTCAGAGGAGTAGTCGCTACAAGTTTTTACTATATAACTCTATGTAAACAAAGATGGCCACTGGCAGCCATGTTTAACGTCAAATCCAAATAATGTTCGACAAGGATCAACATCATGTCATGCTCATCATTTTAGAAAAAGTCCCATATCAATATCACTTCTAGTTTTCAAGAAGTAGTCGCTACAAACTTATTTTTTACAAATCTATTTTTAGCCGTGGCGGCCATCTTGAATTTCCGGCCGACCTGAAATTTTGCTAGGATCAATAAGACATCAAGAGCAACATTCCTGTGAAGTTTCATGAAAATCCCTCAAGTAGTTTCAGAGGAGTAGTCGCTACAAGTTTTTACTATATAACTCTATGTAAACAAAGATGGCCGCTGGCAGCCATGTTTAACGTCGAATCAAAACGATTTTTGACAACGACCAACATCATGTCATGCTGATCATTTTAGAAAAAGTCCCATATCAATATCACTTATAGTTTTCAAGAAGTAGTCGCTACAAACTTGTATTTTAAAAATCTATTTTTAGCTTTGGCGGCCATCTTGGATTTCACATCAACATGAATTTTTGCTAGGATCAACTAGACTTCATGGACAACATTTCTGTAAAGTTTCATGAATATCCATTTAGTAGTTTCAGAGGAGTAGTCGCTACAAATAAAAGTTAACGGACGGACGGACGGACGCCGGACCACGGCATAAGCTCTGCTGATCTCTGATCAGAAGAGCTAAAAATCTATTTTTAGCCGTGGCGGCCATCTTGAATTTCCGGCCCCCCTGAAATTTTGCTAAGATCGATTAGACATCAAGAGCAACATTCCTGTGAAGATTCATGAACATCAGTCAAGTAGTTTCAGCGGAGTAGTCGCTACAAGTTTTTACTATATAACTCTATGTAAACAAAGATGGCCACTGGCAGCCATGTTTAACGTCGAATCAAAACGATTTTTGACAAGGACTTTAATCATGTCATGCTGATCATTTTAGAAAAAGTCCCATATCAATATCACTTATAGTTTTGAAGAAGTAGTCGCTACAAACTTCTATTTTAAAACTCTATTTTTAGCCATGGTGGCCATCTTGAATTTCCGGCCGACCTGAAATTTTGCTAGGATCAATAAGACAGCAAGAGCAACATTCGTGTGAAGTTTCATGAAAATCTGTCAAGTAGTTTCAGAGTAGTAATCACTACAAGTTTTCATTATATAACTCTATGTAAACAAAGATGGCCACTGGCAGCCATGTTTAATGTCGAATCAAAATAATGTTTCACTCGGATAACCATCATGTCATGCTGATTATTTTAGAAAAAGTCCCATATTTATATCACTTTTAGTTTTCAAGAAGTAGTCGCTACAAACTTATTTTTTTTAAATCTATTTTTAGCTGTGGCGGCCATCTTGAATTTCTGGCCGATCTGAAATTTTGCTAGGATCAATTAGACATTAACAGCAACATTCCTGTAAAGTTTCATGAAAATCCGTCAAGTAGTTTCATAGGAGAAGTCGCTACAAGTTTTTACTATATAACTCTATGTAAACAAAGATGGCCACTGGCAGCCATGTTTAACGTAGAATCAAAACGATTTTCGACAAGGATCAACATCATGTCATGCTGACCATTTTAGAAAAGGTCCCACATCAATATCACTTATAGTTTTCAAGAAGTAGTCGCTACAAACTTGTATTTTGAAAATCTATTTTTAGCTGTGGCGGCCATCTTGAATTTCCGGCCGACCTGAAATTTTGCTAGGATCAATTATACATCAAGAGCAACATTCCTGTGAAGTTTCATGAAAATCCGTCAAGTAGTTTCAGAGGAGTAGTCGCTACAAGTTTTCATTATATAACTCTATGCAAACAAAGATGGCCGCTGGCAGTAATGTTTAATGTCGAATCAAAACGAATTTCGACAAGGACCAACACCATGTCATGCTGATCATTTTAGAAAAAGTCCCATATCAATATCACTTAAGAGTTTTCAAGAAGTAGTCGCTACAAACTTGTTTTTTAAAAACCTATTTTTAGATTTGGCGGCCATCTTGGATTTCACATCAACATGAATTTTTGCTAGGATCAACTAGACTTCATGGGCAACATTTCTGTAGTTTCATGAAAATCCATTCAGTAGTTTCAGAGGAGTTGTCGCTACAAAAAAAAGTTTACGGACAGACGGACGCCGGACCACGGCATAAGCTCTGCTGATCTCTGATCACTCGAGCTAAAAATGTGTTACATGACATTTTACAATATTGAAATGAAAAATTCTAAGTCAAACAAAGGGCAATAATTCTGTAATAAATTAGACAATCAGCAATGGGTGATGTAGAAGGACATAAGCTTATCAGTTGTTATATGTATATGAAGTTGGGGAACAACCCATTCAAAACTGTATGAGAAATGTAAGTAATAAAAATGTGACATTGACTATCAAAACGATGTCCGATCAATAACTACACAATGGTTGGACCTAGGGTCCTCAAACTTGGAACGATGGTTGGTCATGACCAGTAGATGACCCCTATTGATTTTGGGGTCAATGGTCAAGGTCGCAGTGACCTTCACTATCAAAACGATGTCCGATCAAGAACTAGATAATGGTTGTGTGGGGGAGCCATAATTAGACGTTTTACTAAAACAATTGGATAGCAAAATATCAAAATGATCCAAAGTATTGTATCCAAGTGATCAATTATTAACATTTATATCCGTCTTTTAAGGCGGGTCGTTTTAAGCGGATACAGAAGATCGGAGCGCAAATTCTTTTTTTAAACAATGTTACTTTTGATTTGTAATTACAGCAGAAACAGCAGCCTTGTTCATCAGCGCGTTATTAATGCCTAGAGGGAGCCTCTTTATTGCTGTTTGCTCGTCTTCCGTCTCGGCGAGATCTATCACATCCATCGACATGGACAACATGGACACACCTACAAGCAGAACAATCGGAGATTTCACACAAATTCCATGCACTATAATATTATGTTACTAAACAACATTTTCTTCTTTTGGTGTTCTAAATTTCAGATCAAATTCTTCCTAACTTATGAAATATGAAAAGATTTGATGCGATGGTCAGTGTTATGATGGTCAGTGTTATCCGTAAGAATCGACACTTTCTCACTTACAAGTCGAGCTCCCAGTGGGATTCGAACCCGCAGCGGTGAGAGGCGAAGGTTTACAACGCAACGTCGTTAACCATTCGGCCACGGAGAGGCGAAGGTTTACAACGCAACGTCGTTAACCATTCGGCCACGGAGAGGCTCTGTATTATCTATAGGGTTTGTCTTAGAATAGTTATTAAAGTTATATATATGTCTCGTCGTCAGTAGAATTAGAAACGGTGTACATCTTTTGTAAATTTTGCATGTTGATGGCCGGATAAGGACTTAAATGGATATTTGAACAATTACACATATAAATCGTTTAATATTATAAAATAATCCCTCAATATATTTGTCAATATAAACCGTGATTTTTTTTCATCTTCACATGATGAAGGGTTTTGCCCTATTTAAGCGAAGAATTTATGTTCTATCGTTTTTCTGAGACACCAAACATCAACATGTCTGATTTATAAAATATGCTTTCTATCAACCAAACCAGAGAGTCAACTGGAGCAAATTTACTATTTCCAATGTCAAATCCAATCACTATGTGTCAGTCATGGTTCTGCAGGCCAAATTATTAGAAGAGTCGAGCCATTCTGCGTTTTACCGAGCCTAATAAACTGGGTTGTAAAAGGCACCGACATATTCTTTTAATCATGTACCACATTTAGTGTATGGTTTTATCTATGATACAAAATGCTACTCTTGTAAAGGACGCCACCCTAGTTTATGTCAGATAACGTCATGTACAATAAAAGCCCCATGCTTTTGCTTTATCAGTCACTGCCTGATACAGAAAATGTATTCGGTCACCCCTTTATAAAGCAAAAAGTACACATCTGCATGATACGAGAGGGGTTCAATATATTCTGTCACTGGTATTTGGAACTAACAGATACTGGAAATATAAAAAAACTTCTTATTACAATCCTTCAAAGTATTCCCCCTGAACAGATACACACTTTTGGAGTCGCGCTATCCATGATGTAAACGCAGCAAAGTAGTCTCCCCTTTGTATACTGTTGAGACACTGAAATATTCCATCACCAAGGGAACTTCTGGAAGCATAGCGTCTACCAGAGAGGTTTTAATTCAGCAAAGGGAATAGGAAAAAGTCACAGGGACTAAGGTCGGGAGAATAAGGTGGGTGTTCAAGCTGTACCACTTTTTCTTGCTCAAAGAAAGATCACAATTTTTGCTTTGTGAGCTGAGGCATTGTCATGAATCAGCTGGATGCCATTCAGAACTTTACTTGGGCGTTTTTTCTTTTATTTTTGACTGCTTTGAGAACTTTGTCCTTGTAAAATTTGGCCGTGATGGTTTTTCCCAGTTTGCATGGAATTTGTACCACAGGGCCACTAGAATTAAATAAAATTGCATACAAAACCTTTTTAGCACTTTTTGTTCGTTTTGCAATAACCGGTCATGCCTGATTTTTACCCAACCATTATTTATTGTTTATACGCCGCTGGAGCTCAAAATAGTACACCCACGTTTCATTTCCTGTGAGCAACTCAGACATTTTTCTAGGATGACAGTTTTCATATTTTTTAAGATTTTTAGCACATTTTAAGCGTTTGGCCTTTTGTTCAGTTGACAGCAAATGCTGGACCCATCCAGCACAAAGCTTCTTTAATTTCAAACCGCTGGTCAAAATGTGATGAGTTGTGCCTTCTGAGATGCCGACCTGAAATTTTGCAAGGATCAATTAAACATCAAGAGCAACATTCCTGTGAAGTTTCATGAAAATCCATCAAGTAGTTTCAGAGAAGTAGTCGCTACAAGTTTTCATTATATAACTCTATGTAAACAAAGATGGCCGCTGGCAGCCATGTTTAACGTCGAATCACGATTTTCAACAAGGACCAACATCATGTCATGCTGATCATTTTAGAAAAAGTCCCATATCAATATCTCATAGTGTTTTTTTTAAGAAGTAGTCACTACAAACTTATTTATTTTAAATTTATTTTTAGCCGTGGCGGCCATCTTGAATTTCCGGCCGACCTGAAATTTTGCAAGGATCAATTAAACATCAAGAGCAACATTCCTGTGAAGTTTCATGAAAATCCACACAAAACACGGGTTGGATTGTTCAACAATGTGTGATGAATGAGGAATCAGCTGTCTGAATTCTTAATCCAGATACAATGAACTATATCCAATATTTTTTTTTAGATAAATGGGATACGGGTTTTAGCTTGAAATGTGTAGACATTTATTAAGCAAGGGTTTACCAGATCGTTATGTAAGGACAGTGTACACAATTGTGGCTTTTATTATGATATTGCATAATTATGGATGGATATAAACAGTACATCAGCATCGGTAAATATAGATATATATTTAAAAATTTACACTTTTTCGGACAAAACAAAAAAGTAGAATGCCTTTAAACAATATTTAAATTATGATATCTGTAGGGTTATACTTTTTTGCTGTGGGTGGGGTAATCGAACATCGTTTAAGACCTTTTATGGCGATTTAAGGTATATGTTAAAGCATTAAAGTGCAATTTACTTCATAAAATGTTGTTATTTTAAAGTAAATTTGTTAATGGTATGCCAGAAAACTAACAAACATGATAAACAATAACTTAATGTGTTATTGTCCGGGAAAAAACAAATTTTAAAGCATGAAAAAGTGACATATTTATATTGTTTTTTCTCAAAAACCTTAACTTCGATTTTTCTCTACTTTCATTTCCTCATTCTGTGTGGTTGTCCTTTTGGAAAAAAGTTGGTTTCAATTGTGTACTAATTTGTCCTGGGTTCGGCCCATATTGTCATACATTTACTAGACTAAACCGGGACACGGAATGACATGCACAGCTAGGCCTAGTACTGATCTCCCTGCGAAGTTTCACTGAAATCCGACCAGGGGTTTAGGAGAACTAGTCCGGACAAAATTTGTGTATTAAAACCTTTAAAGGGCCATAACTAAGCCAAAATCTTTCAATCAAAATACGGCGATGACATAACTAGGCTTGGTACTGATCATCCCTGCAAAGTTTCGTTGAAATCCAGCCAAGGGTTCAAGAGAAATAGTCCAGATAAAATCTGTATTAAAACCTTTAAAGGGTCATAACTCAGTCCAAGATTTCAATGCTATTAACAATCTGTGCAAGCTTGGTAAAGATCAAATAAAAACTGAAGGTGCTAGAGTGTTCACAAGGCAGTTACGGAAACAATTTAGCTGGTTTTCGAACTTTTCCGAGGTGCTAGAGTTCACACGGCTTAACATGGCATTTTGAGCAAAACAAAGGCCACAACTCTGGTGAAATTAATCCGATCTGGCTGGTTTTCGAACTTGTCCGAGCTTTCATTGATATACACTTTTTCTTAAAGATCCTATTAATAATGTTAAGTGTTCACAAGCCAAAAGTTAACAGACGGACAGACGACGACACCTCGTCATCTCATAAGCTCTAGAGCTAAAAAACAGGAACAATCAACACGTTTAAAATCTCCCACGGGGAGTGTATGTACAATATTAAGGTTTATAGTTTCTCCAACCTTGAGGTCTCAAATGTAGACTGTGTCTCTCAAATTATCACTTACAGGGCAGGTTAGACTGGCTCTCATACTCGTCGTAGCTATATCACTGTCAACGTCTTTCTTCAGCTTGTCTTTGACTGCAATATGTACATTCAGTCATGTTATCGAGGTTGCAATATATGAGCTTCCCTTGAAATCAAATTTAAACGAAGGATATTCCATCAAAACATACCCCTGACCCCAGGAAGGCATTATTTTTTTTGTACCTATGGGAGGGTGTTAAATTTCCGAAGTGTATTCCTGGAGTCCTATATTTGTTTTAATGGAATAGCCCTGATCATTATACATATACAACAGAGGTTATTCACCCTGTGGTGCGTCTTATAGTGTAATCATTTACAAGAGATTGATGTGTTTGACTAGAAGGGTGTTCCACGTAATATTTGTGTCGCCTGCCGCGTGCTAATATTTCAGCAATAAAAGACAGATGCGCAATCTTTCATGAATTACCGGGTATGCAGCAGATTTGTTAAAGTGTTAAAGTTTATGAAAAGGGGCATAACTCTGTCAAAATGAAAGTCAAGAGTTATTGGATATATGTGCAACAGCATTCCTTGAGTTAAGATGAAGGTGTGTGAAGTTTCATGAATCAAATACTTTTCAAGTTATGGCCAAGGTCAGATTGCAGGTTAAAGTGTGACAGACGACGGACAAAGTTATCTCTGAAAGTCTGCCATGCTACGCAGGCGACATAAAAATATGTATTAGCCTTGGGTTAAGATGAATTGAATTGAATTGGATTTTATAGTCACACCAACAGCTAAGGTCATATGGCGACTTTCCAGCTTCCACTGGTGGAGGAAGACCCCAGGTGCCCCTCCGGGCAATTTTCGTGCAAGGGCGGGCACCTGGGTAGAACCACCGACGTTCCGCAAGCCAGCTGGATAGCTTCCTCACATAAAGATTCCTAGGCCCCTGAGGGATCGGGTTAAGATGAAGATGTGTGTAAAGTTTGGAAAACATATGTCATATACTTCTCAAGTTATGGCCAAATATTGGTTGCAGGTTAAAGTATGCCAGATGACGGACAAAGTGATCCCTAAGTGTCTGCCATGCTATGCAGGCGACACAAAAATATGTGTTAGCCAATGAGTAAAAAACCAAATTAGTGAGAGGACTGTCTACCTTTATAGAGTGTATGCGTATAACGTCCCTTTTTAATAACAATCTTCCAGTTATATCACAATGATGTCTTCTTCCTCGATAGCGGGGATTGTGTATTCATAAAATCGATTCAAGCTAACCTGTAGGCCTTATTGCTACTGACCGTTCCAAGTAACCCCGTCTTCACCACCCTTTCTGTTGTATTTTGTCTTTTTCATTGTATAATAAATCAAATATTACTTCTGGTTTGTAGCTCAATGCTCAATTGTAAGGAGCTGCCGTCCTGGAATACTATGCCTCAGACACAACATAATACCCTATCCCATCACTGACACCTGGCCATAGACACATAACATGATACCCTATCCCGTCACTGACATCTGGCCATAGACACATAACATGATACCCTATCCCATCACTGACACCTGGCCATAGACACATAACATGATACCCTATCCCGTCACTGACATCTGGCCATAGACACATAACATGATACCCTATCCCATCACTGACACCTGGCCATAGACACATAACATGATACCCTATCCCATCACTGACACCTGGCCATAGACACATAACATGATACCCTATCCCATCACTGACACCTGGCCATAGACACATAACATGATACCCTATCCCGTCACTGACACCTGGCAATAGACACATAACATGATACCCTATCCCGTCACTGACACCTGGCCATAGACACATAACATGATACCCTATCCCGTCACTGACACCTGGCCATAGACACATAACATGATACCCTATCTCGTCACTGACACCTGGCCATAGACACATAACATGATACCCTATCCCGTCACGGACATCTGGCCATAGACACATAACATGATACCCTATCCCGTCACTGACATCTGGCCATAGACACATAACATGATACCCTATCCCATCACTGACACCTGGCCATAGACACATAACATGATACCCTATCCCATCACTGACACCTGGCCATAGACACATAACATGATACCCTATCCCATCACTGACACCTGGCCATAGACACATAACATGATACCCTATCCCGTCACTGACACCTGGCAATAGACACATAACATGATACCCTATCCCGTCACTGACACCTGGCCATAGACACATAACATGATACCCTATCCCGTCACTGACACCTGGCCATAGACACATAACATGATACCCTATCTCGTCACTGACACCTGGCCATAGACACATAACATGATACCCTATCTCGTCACTGACACCTGGCCATAGACACATAAGATGATACCCTATCCCATCAATGACACCAGGCCATAGACACATAACATGATACCCTATCCCGTCACTGACACCTGGCAATAGACACATAACATGATACCCTATCCCGTCACTGACACCTGGCAATAGACACATAACATGATACCCTATCCAGTCACTGACACCTGGCCATAGACACATAACATAATACCCTATCCAGTCACTGACACCTGGCATTTAGACACATAACATGATACCCTATCCCATCAATGACACCAGGCAATAGACACATAACATAATACCCTATCCAGTCACTGACACCTGGCCATAGACACATAACATAATACCCTATCCAGTCACTGACACCTGGCATTTAGACACATAACATGATACCCTATCCCATCAATGACACCAGGCAATAGACACATAACATAATACCCTATCCAGTCACTGACACCTGGCAATAGACACATAACATGATACCCTATCCCGTCACTGACACCTGGCCATAGACACATAACATAATACCCTATCCCGTCACTGACACCTGGCAATAGACACATAACATGATACCCTATCCCATCAATGACACCAGGCAATAGACACATAACATAATACCCTATCCAGTCACTGACACCTGGCAATAGACACATAACATGATACCCTATCCAGTCACTGACACCTGGCAATAGACACATAACATGATACCCTATCCAGTCACTGACACCTGGCCATAGACACATAACATGATACCCTATCCAGTCACTGACACCTGGCAATAGACACATAACATAATACCCTATCCCGTCACTGACACCTGGCAATAGACACATAACATGATACCCTATCCCGTCACTGACACCTGGCAATAGACACATAACATGATACCCTATCCCGTCACTGACACCTGGCAATAGACACATAACATGATACCCTATCCCGTCACTGACACCTGGCAATAGACACATAACATGATACCCTATCCCGTCACTGACACCTGGCAATAGACACATAACATGATACCCTATCCCGTCACGGACATCTGGCAATAGACACATAACATGATACCCTATCCCGTCACTGACACCTGGCAATAGACACATAACATGATACCCTATCCCGTCACTGACACCTGGCAATAGACACATAACATGATACCCTATCCCGTCACTGACACCTGGCAATAGACACATAATGCGATACCCTATCCCATCAATGACACCTGGCATTTAGACACATAACATGATACCCTATCCCGTCAATGACACCTGGCCATAGACACATAACATGATACCCTATCCCATCAATGACACCTGGCATTTAGACACATAACATGATACCCTATCCCGTCACTGACACCTGGCCATAGACACATAACATGATACCCTATCCCGTCACTGACACCTGGCCATAGACACATAACATGATACCCTATCCAGTCACTGACACCTGGCAATAGACACATAACATGATACCCTATCCCGTCACTGACACCTGGCCATAGACACATAACATGATACCCTATCTCGTCACTGACACCTGGCAATAGACACATAACATGATACCCTATCCCGTCACTGACACCTGGCCATAAACACATAACATGATACCCTATCCCGTCACTGACACCTGGCCATAGACACATAACATGATACCCTATCTCGTCACCGACACCTGGCCATAGACACATAACATGATACCCTATCCAGTCACTGACACCTGGCCATAGACACATAACATGATACCCTATCCCATCAATGACACCTGGCAATAGACACATAAGATGATACCCTATCCCGTCAATGACACCTGGCAATAGACACATAAGATGATACCCTATCCCGTCAATGACACCTGGCAATAGACACATAAGATGATACCCTATCCCGTCAATGACACCTGGCAATAGACACATAAGATGATACCCTATCCCGTCACTGACACCTGGCCATAGACACATAACATGATACCCTATCCAGTCACCGACACCTGGCAATAGACAAATAACATGATACCCTATCCCATCAATGACACCAGGCAATAGACACATAAGATGATACCCTATCCCGTCAATGACACCTGGCAATAGACACATAACATGATACCCTATCCAGTCACTGACACCTGGCCATAGACACATAACATGATACCCTATCCCGTCAATGACACCAGGCAATAGACACATAAGATGATACCCTATCCCGTCAATGACACCTGGCAATAGACACATAACATGATACCCTATCCAGTCACTGACACCTGGCCATAGACACATAACATGATACCCTATCCCGTCAATGACACCTGGCAATAGACACATAACATGATACCCTATCCCGTCACTGACACCTGGCCATAGACACATAACATGATACCCTATCCAGTCACTGACACCTGGCAATAGACAAATAACATGATACCCTATCCCGTCACTGACACCTGGCCATAGACACATAACGTGATACCCTATCCCGTCAATGACATCTGGCAATAGACAAATAACATGATACCCTATCCCATCAATGACACCAGGCAATAGACACATAAGATGATACCCTATCCCGTCAATGACACCTGGCAATAGACACATAACATGATACCCTATCCAGTCACTGACACCTGGCCATAGACACATAACATGATACCCTATCCCGTCAATGACACCTGGCAATAGACACATAACATGATACCCTATCCCGTCACTGACACCTGGCCATAGACACATAACATGATACCCTATCCCGTCAATGACACCTGGCCATAGACACATAACATGATACCCTATCCAGTCACTGACACCTGGCAATAGACAAATAACATGATACCCTATCCCGTCACTGACACCTGGCCATAGACACATAACGTGATACCCTATCCCGTCAATGACATCTGGCAATAGACACATAACATGATACCCTATCCCGTCACAAACATCTGGCAATAGACACATAACATGATACCCTATCCCGTCACGGACATCTGTCCGACCAGTTCTACCACTACTGTCTGTATCATTAGGCAAGGGAGCTACAACAAGCAGTACCATCTTTCTACAGTCTTTGGTGCGACTCGACCGGGAATCAAACCCTAAGACCTCCCGCTTGCTAAGCAGGTGATCTTCTACTAATCCAAACTGTACTAAGAAAAATTATTACCTGAAAAATATTGCGGAAAAGATATTGTATTTTTCGGTAGGTCATTTTGTCTGTTGCTTCAGTCAATCATTGACAATAATAGGGCGAGCATAAAAACTCACTGATTTTCTGTGAATCCACTCTCTTCACCATAAAAACTCACTGAAATTTAGTGTATGGACTGCGTGATACACGCTCTCAGACATCAGTTTCTCCAACAGTGTCTCAGAGGACACTTTCAAACGCCAGGTATCTATGATTATTTGTGGGAGAAGATGTTAAAGTTAAAGTTACAACTACTACAGAACAATCTCTCAAAACATCATTAATAGTCATCAAATCTAAAAGTTTATGAGTTCTAAACTCGAATATCCCCGCTTAAATTCGAAGTCAAACAAAGAGTCATAATTCTATAATAATTTAGTTTTACATTTATAGGAACAACCCATTCACTGCGCAGCGCAGCTCGACTATTCGATTTTTTTCGACTTTTCGATTTTTAAAAAAATAAAAAAATAATAATAATTGAGTTTCGAGTGGGTGGTGGGGGGTGGGGGTGGGGTGGAGAGGCAGGGAGTGGGGTGGAGGGGGCAACATATACGTGTCAGAAGCTATTTGTAAGAATTGACCAAAACAACACATATATATGTAAAACAAGAGGCCCAAGAGGGCCTGTGGACGCTCTACTGGCTAATATGGCTCTTATAACATCAATGAAGCGAGTGATTATCGTCTTAGAGGCAAAATATAGCATTTTTAACTAAATCAAGAGTCACAACTCCACCATTACTTGTCCGATCTGGCTGGTTTTCGAAGTTGGCCAGTAGAGATAATAAAAATCCAAAAATTCTAAAAAAAATCCAAAAAAAAACCAAACAAGAGGCCCAAGAGGACCTGTGGACGCTCTACTGGCTAACATGGCTCTTATAACATCAATGAAGCGAGTGACTGCCATTTACGTTTTTTTGGAAGTTTCGGGCAAAAAACAGCTTTTGAACTAAATCAAGGGCCATAACTAAACAATCTGTTAAAGTTCGGTAAACATCTGATGAAAGCCCTACAATATTAACGAGTCAAAATATAGCATTTTTAACTAAATCAAGAGCCATAATTCCTCTGTTACTGGTCCGACTGGTCCAACATAGAGCTAAAAAAAAAAAAAAAAAAAAAAAAAAAAAAAAAAAAAAAAAAAAAAAAAAAAATTAAAATAAAATTAAAATTAAAAAGGTCAATGATGCTTAAATGAAAGTTTGTAAACATTTTAGTAACTAAAAACAATCGAGATTGCCGTTTGCTGAGATGAAATTTAAGTGCATTTGTTTAAAAACAAAATGCCATTCTATTAAAAACAAGAGGCCCAACTATTAAAAACAAGAGGTCAATGACCTTGAAGCTCTACTGATTGATTTTGATTTCAGGAAGTAGTCGCTACAGACTTGTTTTTTGAAAATCTATTTTTAACCGTGGCGGCCATCTTGAATTTCCGGCCGACCTGAAATTTTGCTAAGATCAATAAGACATTAAGAGCAACATTCCTGTGAAGTTTCATGAAAATCCGTCAGGTAGTTTCAAAGAAGTAGTCGCTACAAGTTTTCATTATATAACTCTATGTAAACAAAGCAGCCATGTTTAAGGTCAAATCAAAACGATTTTCGACAAGGACCAACATCATGTCATACTGATCATTTTAGAAAAAGTCCCATATCAATGTCTCTTATTGTTTTGAAGAAGTAGTCGCTACAAACTTATTTATTTTAAATCTATTTTTAGCTGTGGTGGCCATCTTGAATTTCCGGCCGACCTGAAATTTTTCTAGGATCAACTAGACATCAAGAGCAACATTCCTGTGAAGTTTCATGAACATCCGTCAAGTAGTTTCAGAGGAGTAGTCGCTACAAGTTTTTACTATATAACTCTATGTAACCAAAGATGGCCACTGGCAGCCATGTTTAACGTCGAATCAAAATAATTTTCCACAAGGATCTACATCATGTCATGCTGATCATTTTAGAAAAAGTCCCATATCAATATCACTTATAGTTTTCAAGAAGTAGTCGCTACAAACTTATTTTTTAAAAATCTATTTTTAGCTGTGACGGCCATCTTGAATTTCCGGCCGACCTGAAATTTTGATAGGATCAATAAGACATCAAGAGCAACATTCCTGTAAAGTTTCATGACAATCCGCCAAGTAGTTTCAGAGGAGTAGTCGCTACAAGTTTTTACTATATAACTCTATGTAAACAAAGATGGCCGCTGGCAGCCATGTTTAACGTTGAATCAAAACGATTTTTGACTAGGATCAACATCATGTAATGCTGATCCTTTTAGAAAAAGTCCCATATCAATATCACATATAGTTTTCAAGAAGTAGTCGCTACAAACTTATTTTTTAAAAATCTATTTTTAGCTGTGACGGCCATCTTGAATTTCCAGCCGACCTGAAATTTTTCTAGGATCAATTAGACATCAAGAGCAACATTCCTGTAAAGTTTCATGACAATCCGCCAAGTAGTTTCAGAGAAGTAGTCGCTACAAGTTTTTACTATATAACTCTATGTAAACAAAGATGGCCGCTGGCAGCCATGTTTAACGTTTAATCAAAACGATTTTTGACTAGGATCAACATCATGTCATGCTGATCATTTTAGAAAAAGTCCCATATCAATATCACTTATAGTTTTCAAGAAGAAGTCGCTACAAACTTGTATTTTAAAACTCTATTTATAGCTTTGGCGGCCATCTTGGATTTCACATCAACATGAATTTTTGCTAGGATCAACTAGACTTTATGGGCAACATTTCTGTAAAGTTTCATGAATATCCATCCAGTAGTTTCAGCTGTGAAGTCGCTACAAATAAAAGTTTACGGACAGACGGCCAGACGGACGCCGCACCACGGCATAAGCTCTGCTGATCTCTGATCAGTAGAGCTAACAAGAGGCCCAAGAGGACGGCTAAAACGGCTCTTATATCAAGGGTTGTCGACATAAAATTCCCATCAGTAGTTTTTTTAAAACATTGCAAAAACAACAGGGATATGATGGCCTTAGATCGCTCACCTGGTAATCATGGGCAATAAGTCTGCTGTGTCTAGTCTGGCATGGGCATTTTTTAATTGATGAATGAAATGGGGGGTGGGGTGGGGGGGAGGTTGAGGTTATATTAACATTTTAAACAAATATAGTAAAGATCAGATAAAAAATGAAGTAACTACAGATTTAACAAAGGAAATACAATATAGCATTTTTCAACAAATCAAGGGCCATATGATAACCTGTTGTTACTAACTAGATCTAGCCGGTTTTCGAACTAGTCCAAAATATCATTGATATACCATGCTTTGCACAACTAGACATCATACTGAGGCTTCCTGCAAATTTTGTAGAAATCCAACAAGCCATTTAGGAGGAGTAGCGCTGACAAGAAATTTTAAGTAAAAATGTCAAAGTGCCATAACTCCGTCATAAATCAGCAAACTGGAACAAAAGCGCGATATGTACAACAAGACATCTTACCAATACTCCGCTGTTATTGGTCCGATCTGGCTGGTTTCCGAACATGTCCGAGCTTTCATTGATATTAGCATTCTGGTAAAGTTTGGTAAAGATCGGATGAAAAATGAAGGCCTTTTGCCAGTAGAGCTAAAAATCATCAGCTCCAAAAAGTAGGTCAAGGTCATAGATGAAATCCAGGCATCCAAAACAAAGATGCACTACCGAAGACACAACTATGTCAAAATAGAATAAAATTTTCTTCCAAAGAAGGTTTTAAACATCTAGTGCATAATTATAGTTTATGAGAAAGTGATGTAAATGTAACAATTAGTTATCTGCCCTTTGCGTGGCTGGTGAAGGTCACATCCACATTTGCTTTGTCACATTAAGAATATACCACTCAAGATAACTTTTAGCAAAGTTTGAAAGGTCTTAGTGCATACAGTTTTTTAAAAAGTGATCTAAACGCCAAATTGAAGGTAAAAACTATAAGGTTATCTGCCCTTGCTTGGAGGGTCAAGGTCACTTCCACATTTGCTTTGTCACGTTGCGATGTACCATTCAAGATACAACTATAAGCAAAGTTTTAAAGTATAGTGCATACAGTTTGTGAAAAAGTGACCTAAACGCAAAAGTTGAACCTAAAAATTATTAAGTTATCTGCCCTTTGCTTGGAGGATCAAGGTCACTTCCACATTTGCTTTGTCACCTTGCCATGTACCACCCAAGATACATCTATAAGCAAAGTTTGAAAAAGGTCTAGTGTATACAGTTTGTGAGAAAATGACCTAAACGTAAAACTTGAATGTTGACGCCGCCGCCGCCGGAAAAGCAACACCTATGTCTCTTTTTGTCTTCGAAAAGGCGAGACAAAAATTAAAAAGATTAAAGTAAAAAAATAATAATTTAAAAACAAGATTATAGTGCCATATTTGAGTAAGCCCCAATCACTACTTCTTAAATCATTGTTCGAACTAATTCATAATCATAAGCATTACATATACACAATATAAAGAAAACATTTACTGTCATTTAGGAATGGCAGCCATTATGAACACCATGCACTGATAGAGTACTGCTTGTAATAAATATCATACATTAAGAATATTGTTTTTTCACCTTATTCTAGCTGTCATTGACGTCAACGATCGGGCAAAGTTTGGTACAGTTTAGATGTAAAACTAAATATTGCATTTTTAACTAAATCAAGGGCCGTAACTCCAATCCAATTCGGCCGGATTTCGAACTTGACTGATTTTACATTAATATTAGTAATCTGGTAAAGTTTGGTAAAAAGCAGATGAAAAATGAAGGCCCTATCATGTTAATGAGGCAAAATATAACATCTTTCATTAAATCATGGACAATAACTCCACTGTTACTGGTCCGATCTTGCTGTTTTTCTAATTGATCGAGCTTGATTTGATAACAATCTCGTAAATGTTGGTAAAGATCGGATGAAAAATGAAGGCCCTATCGTCTTAACAGGCAAAATACAGCATTTTTAAGTAAATCAAGGGCCATAACTAAAAAATCTGGTAAAGTTTAGTAAAGATCGGATGAAAAATGAAGGCCCTATTATTAATGAGGCAAAATATAGCATTTTTAACGAAATCAAGGGCCATAACTCTGCTGTTACTGGTCCGATTTGGCTTGTTTTTACATGTGTACGAGCTTTCATTGATATTAACAATCTGGTTACATTTGGTAAATTCGGAAGAAAAATGAAGGCCTTATCGTCCTAACGAGGCAAAATATAGCATTTGTAACTAAATCAAGGGCCATAACTCCGCTGATACTGCTCCGATCTAGAACTCCGCTGATACTGCTCCGATCTAGAACTCCGCTGATACTGCTCCGATCTAGCTGGTTTTCGATCTTCTCCGAGCTTTCATTGATATTAACAATGTGGTAAAGTTTGTTAAAGATAGGATGGAAAATGAAGGCCCTATCGTCTTAACGAGGCAAAATATAGCATTTTGAACAAAATCAAGGGCCAAAACTCCGCTGTTACTGATCCGATATGAATGATTGTCGAAATTGTCTAAGCTTTCATTGATATTAACAATCTGATAAAGTTTGGTAAAGATCGGATGAAAAATGAAGCCCATATCGTCCAAACGAGGCAAAATATAGCATTTTGAACAAAATCAAGTGCCAAAACTCCGCTGTTACTGATCCGATATGGTTTTCGACCTTATCCGAGCTTTCATTGATATTAACAATCTGTGTAAGTTTGGTAAAGATCAAATAATCAATGAAGGTGCTAGAGTGTTCACAAGGCTTAATATGGCATATTTCAGAAAACAAGGGCCATAACCCTTGTTCGAGATATGGCAAAGTTAAGTAAAGATTCGATTAATATTGAAGGCCCTAGAGTGTTCTCAAGGCCGAAAATAGCATTTTTCAGAAAAAACAAGGGCCATCACTCCGGTGTTACTGATCAGATTTAGCTGGTTTTCGAACTTGTTCGAGCTTTCATTGATACTAACAATCTATGTAAGTTTGGTAAAGCTCAAAAAATAAATGAAGGTGCTAGAGTGTTCACAATGCCTAATATGGCATTTTTAAGAAAAACAAAGGCCATAACTTCCGTGAAATTATTCCGATCTGGCTGGTTTTCGCACTTGTCCGAGCTTTCATTGATATTAACAACCTGTTAAAGTTTGGTAAGAATCGAATGAAAAATGAAGGCCCTTAGAGTGTTCACAAGACAAAAGTTAACAACGGACGACGGATGGACGGACGACGGACAACTCGCCCATCTCATAAGCTCTGCTGGCCCTTTGGCCCTTGGCCAGTAGAGCCAAAAAAAAAAATAAAAAAAAAATAAATATATATATATTATAAATTTAAAAAAATAAAGAAATACAAGAGTTGCGCTTAACATGATGTCTCTCCTAAAGAAACATGTCCATCATACACGTTTCAAGCGACCTTCATCTTGACAAAATCGAGGGTTTATAGTAATTGTTAACGAGGTCAAGCACTGTTGTCAGCATTCAGTAGGGTAGCATTATTTTTCTATCAATGGAGTTAAATGCAAATATTGTTGGATGGTCAGGCTAATGCCATAGACATAGACCAGATTTTTAATAAATTTGCAATCCTACCCAAAAACAGTCTACATGTGTATGGTAGTTAATTGAATATTAAAATAACATGCCTTAAAGTTTGAATGTCGATGCATCCATTAATAGTTCAGTTAACACCACTGTGGCATGCATACAATTCCTGGATTAAAACAACACAAAAGTTCATCATTTATAAAGGTCCTGCATTATTATCAGGAGTCAAACATTTAACAAGAGGTCAATGACCTTGAAGCTCTACTGATAGATTTTGATAGCTAGGTGATCAGCATTCCTGTGAAGTTTCATAAAAAAATGTCAAGTAGTTTCAGAGGAGTAGTCGCTACAAGTTGAAGTTTTTACTATATAACTCTAGGTAAACAAAGATGGCCACTGGCAGCCATGTTTAATGTTGAATCAAAGTAATTTTCGACAAGGATCAACATCTTGTCATTCTGATCATTTCAGAAAAAGTCCCATATCAATATCACTTAGTTTTCAAGAAGTAGTCGCTACAAACTTTTTTTAAAAAAATCTGTTTTTAGCCATGGCGGCCATCTTGAATTTCCGGCAGACCTATCAATTAGACATCAAGAGCAACATTCCTGTGAAGTTTCATAAAAATGTGTCAAGTAGTTTCAGAGAAGTAGTCGCTACAAGTTGTTACTATATAAATCTATGTAAACAAATATGGCCGCTAGCAGCCATGTTTAAAGTTGCATCGAAATAAATTTCGACAAAGAACAACATCATGTCATGCTGATCATTTTAGAAAATGTCCCATATCAATATCACTTACAGTTTTCAAGAAGTAGTCGCTACAAATGTATTTATTTTAAATCTATTTTTAGCCGTGGCGGCCATTTTGAATTTCCGGCCAGCCTGAAATTTTGCTAGGATCAACTAGACATCAAGAGAAACATTCCTGTGAAGTTTCATGAACATCCGTCAAGTAGTTTCAGAGGAGTAGTCGCTACAAGTTTTTACTATATAACTCTAGCAAAGATGGCCGCTGGCAGCCATGTTTAACATCGAATCAAAACGATTTTTGACAACGACCAACATCATGTCATGCTGATCATTTTAGAAAAAGTCCCATATCAATATCACTTCTAGTTTTCAAGAAGTAGTCGCTACTTATTTTTTAAAAATCTATTTTTAGCTGTGGCGGCCATCTTGAATTTCTGGCTGATCTGAAATTTTGCTAGGATCAATTACACATCAAGAGCAACATTCCTGTAAAGTTTCATGAAAATCCGCCAAGTAGTTTCAGAGGAGTAGTCGCTACAAGTTTTTACTATATAACTCTATGTAAACAAAGATGGCCGCTGGCAGCCATGTTTAACGTCGAATCAAAACAACGACCAACATCATGTCATGCTGATCATTTTAGAAAAAGTCCCATATCAATATCACTTATAGTTTTCAAGAAGTAGTCGCTACAAACTTGTATTTTAAAAATCTATTTTTAGCTTTGGCAGCCATCTTGGATTTCACATCAACATGAATTTTTGCTAGGATCAACTAGACTTCATGGGCAACATTTCTGTAAAGTTTCATGAATATCCATCCAGTAGTTTCAGAGGAGTAGTCGCTACAAATAAAAGTTTACGGACGGACGGACAGACGGACAGACGGACAGACAGACGGACGACGGATGCCGCACCACGGCATAAGCTCTGCTGATCTCTGATCAGAAGAGCTAAAAATGAATGTGACAACATCATTACCGTAACTGATTAGGTAAAGTCTATAATGAACATTATGCAAAGTGCAAACGGTACTCTATGGACTTTAAAGGGACACATGGCAATCTTGATTTTTTTTTAAAACTAACGGCGTCCCGTTAGTTTTTCTGCATAATTTGCATTTGTTCAATCATTAATGTTAATTATAAGAATTGTATTAAACCATTTGTTATTGCATATTATTAATTTTTGATATTATTGCACCAATAATATATTAAAACTTATAGTATAATAAGACTAAATATTGAATTCTTAAAATTTGATTTATTTAAATGTAACTAGGGTAAAAGTCTAAATGATACTGGATATATAAATCGAGACACCCATTTCAAAAACTTCAAGATTGCCATGTGTCCCTTTAATAAAGATTGTTGTAAATTATAATTTTTGTTACGGTGTATTATAGGAAACTGTTAATGTTCCATCTATATTTATGAACTACATCACGCTTAAATTGATAATTTTATACTTTATTATGTTTTAAATTAGGCCCCAAAGCCTGATATACTCGAGTTTCCTTATATACCTGATAGCTATCTGCAGAAAATACACATTTTGCCAACTTGTATTGTTTCAGGAACGGACATGTTAATTAATCTGCATGTATCATGTCTTATCAAGAAATGTCAGCTCATATTAAAATTAATATAATTCTGTTGCTGGTTTTAGAACATGGCAGTATGTTACAATGGTAATGGCAACTTGTATACATTCATTCATTTCATTATCTTGAAGGAACATATGGCAATCTTGAAGTGTTTATGAAGCATCGCAATTATTGTTTCGATTTATATATCCAGTATCATATTCACTTTAAACCTACTTGCATATAAATAAATTAAGTTTTCAATGTTTCTCACTGATTTTACCATAAGCTGATCACATATATTATTGGTGCATTATTATCAACAGTTAATTATATGTAAATGAATTTACTTCATATTTATTTTAGTGTAATTAATGTTAATGATTGAACAAATACAAGTTATGCAGAAATACTAGCGCGACGTTGCGATTTTAAAAATGTTCCAATTGTCATGTGTACCTTTAAGAGAATTTATAATGCAGATAAACTTTTACTGGAGTATCAAATTACCCCGCTGCAGACAATAAATTAAGTCTGCAGTGATGTGGTGCTGTATACTGTAATTGCTTCAATTATCACTTATCAGGGAAAATGTCAATTCATATAATTAATGTAATAATGTTCTGTCCTGCTATGAAAAATGCATTTTTACTCACTTAAACTTCCATAAATAGTAAAATAACTGTTGCTTTTATCAAATTTCATTATCTGGCAGTCTGTTAGAATGGTAATTATATTTGACAGTCTAATCACCATGGCAAATGCTATCAAGACAGTATTTAAGGGAATTTGTAATTATATATTTTTTGAATTTAATAAATGAGTCAATAAGAGAAAGATTTGTTATTTGTTTAAACATATTTTTATCCAGAATATTTACAACCTTATATATGTTACACTGATTGGAATTAAAGTAAGAAGTTAACCTTCCAAAGCTACACACTTTTGATAAACTTTTGCTGGAGTATTAAATTACCCAGCTTGTTGCAGTAGCTACATAAACAAGAGGCCCAAGAGGGCCTGTGGACGCTCTACTGGCTAACACGGCTCTTATAACATCAATGAAGCGAGTGACTGCCATTAACGCTCTTATAACATCAATGAAGCGAGTGACTGCCATTAAAAAACTGCTTTTTAACTAAAGCAAGGGCCATAACTAAAGAATCTGGTAAAGTTTGGTAAAGATCAGATGAAAATGAAGGCCCTATCATATTAACGAGGCAAAATATAGCATTTTTAACTAAATCAAGAGCCATAACTCCTCTGTTACTGGTCCAACTGGTCCAACATAGAGTTAAAACAAGAGGCCCAAGAGGGCCTGTGGACGCTCTACTGGCTAACATGGCTCTTATAACATCAATGAAGAGAGTGACTGCCATTTACGTTTTTTTGGAAGTTTCGGGCAAAAAAAAGGTTTTGAACTAAATCAAGGGCCATAACTAAAGAATCTTTAAAGTTTGGTAAAGATCAGATGAAAAATGAAGGCCCTACCATATTAACGAGGCAAAATATAGCATATTTAACTAAATCAAGAGCCATAACTCCTCTGTTACTGGTCCGACTGGTCCAACATAGAACTAATAAAAAAAAAAAAAAAAAAAAATTAAAAGAAACAAAAAAAAAAAAAATAATAAAAAAAAAAAAAGAGGTCAATGACCTTGAAGCTCTACTGATTGATTTTGATTTCAGGAAGTAGTCGCTACAGACTTGTTTTTTGAAAATCTATTTTTAACCGTGGCGGCCATCTTGAATTTCCGGCCGACCTGAAATTTTGCTAAGATCAATAAGACATTAAGAGCAACATTCCTGTGAAGTTTCATGAAAATCCGTCAGGTAGTTTCAAAGAAGTAGTCGCTACAAGTTTTCATTATATAACTCTATGTAAACAAAGCAGCCATGTTTAAGGTCAAATCAAAAAGATTTTCGACAAGGACCAACATCATGTCATACTGATCATTTTAGAAAAAGTCCCATATCAATATCTCTTATTGTTTTGAAGAAGTAGTCGCTACAAACTTATTTATTTTAAATCTATTTTTAGCTGTGGCGGCCATCTTGAATTTCCGGCCGACCTGAAATTTTTCTAGGATCAACTAGACATCAAGTGCAACATTCCTGTGAAGTTTCATGAACATCCGTCAAGTAGTTTCAGAGGAGTAGTCGCTACAAGTTTTTACTATATAACTCTATGTAACCAAAGATGGCCACTGGCAGCCATGTTTAACGTCGAATCAAAATAATTTTCCACAAGGATCTACATCATGTCATGCTGATCGTTTTAGAAAAAGTCCCATATCAATATCACTTATAGTTTTCAAGAAGTAGTCGCTACAAACTTATTTTTTAAAAATCTATTTTTAGCTGTGACGGCCATCTTGAATTTCCGGCCGACCTGAAATTTTGATAGGATCAATAAGACATCAAGAGCAACATTCCTGTAAAGTTTCATGACAATCCGCCAAGTAGTTTCAGAGGAGTAGTCGCTACAAGTTTTTACTATATAACTCTATGTAAACAAAAATGGCCGCTGGCAGCCATGTTTAACGTTGAATCAAAACGATTTTTGACTAGGATCAACATCATGTAATGCTGATCATTTTAGAAAGAGTCCTATATCAATATCACTTATAGTTTTCAAGAAGTAGTCGCTACAAACTTATTTTTTAAAAATCTATTTTTAGCTGTGACGGCCATCTTGAATTTCCGGCCGACCTGAAATTTTTCTAGGATCAATTAGACATCAAGAGCAACATTCCTGTAAAGTTTCATGACAATCCGCCAAGTAGTTTCAGAGAAGTAGTCGCTACAAGTTTTTACTATATAACTCTATGTAAACAAAGATGGCCGCTGGCAGCCATGTTTAACGTTGAATCAAAACGATTTTTGACTAGGATCAACATCATGTCATGCTGATCATTTTAGAAAAAGTCCCATATCAATATCACTTATAGTTTTCAAGAAGAAGTCGCTACAAACTTGTATTTTAAAACTCTATTTTTAGCTTTGGCGGCCATCTTGGATTTCACATCAACATGAATTTTTGCTAGGATCAACTAGACTTTATGGGCAACATTTCTGTAAAGTTTCATGAATATCCATCCAGTAGTTTCAGCTGTGAAGTCGCTACAAATAAAAGTTTACGGACAGACAGACGGACAGACGGACAGACGGACGGACGACGGACGCCGCACCACGGCATAAGCTCCGCTGATCTCTGATCAGTTGAGCTAAAAATCAATAAAAACAAGAGGTCAATGACCTTGAAGCTCTACTGATTGATTTTGATTTCAGGAAGTAGTCCCTACAGACTTGTTTTTTGAAAATCTATTTTTAACCGTGGCGGCCATCTTGAATTTCCGGCCGACCTGAAATTTTGCTAAGATCAATAAGGCATTAAGAGCAACATTCCTGTGAAGTTTCATGAAAATCCGTCAGGTAGTTTCAAAGAAGAAGTCGCTACAAGTTTTCATTATATAACTCTATGTAAACAAAGCAGCCATGTTTAAGGTCAAATCAAAACGATTTTCAACAAGGACCAACATCATGTCATACTGATCATTTTAGAAAAAGTCCCATATCAATATCTCTTATTGTTTTGAAGAAGTAGTCGCTACAAACTTATTTATTTTAAATCTATTTTTAGCTGTGGCGGCCATCTTGAATTTCCGGCCGACCTGAAATTTTTCTAGGATCAACTAGACATCAAGAGCAACATTCCTGTGAAGTTTCATGAACATCCGTCAAGAAGTTTCAGAGGAGTAGTCGCTACAAGTTTTTACTATATAACTCTATGTAACCAAAGATGGCCACTGGCAGCCATGTTTAACGTCGAATCAAAATAATTTTCCACAAGGATCTACATCATGTCATGCTGATCATTTTAGAAAAAGTCCCATATCAATATCACTTATAGTTTTCAAGAAGTAGTCGCTACAAACTTATTTTTTAAAAATCTATTTTTAGCTGTGACGGCCATCTTGAATTTCTGGCCGACCTGAAATTTTTCTAGGATCAATAAGACATCAAGAGCAACAAACCTGTAAAGTTTCATGACAATCCGCCAAGTAGTTTCAGAGGAGTAGTCGCTACAAGTTTTTACTATATAACTCTATGTAAACAAAGATGGCCGCTGGCAGCCATGTTTAACCTTGAATCAAAACAATTTTTGACTAGGATCAACATCATGTAATGCTGATCATTTTAGAAAAAGTCCCATATCAATATCACTTATAGTTTTCAAGAAGAAGTCGCTACAAACTTATTTTTTTTAAATCTATTTTTAGCTGTGACGGCCATCTTGAATTTCCGGCCGACCTGAAATTTTTCTAGGATCAATTAGACATCAAGAGCAACATTCCTGTAAAGTTTCATGACAATCCGCCAAGTAGTTTCAGAGAAGTAGTCGCTACAAGTTTTTACTATATAACTCTATGTAAACAAAGATGGCCACTGGCAGCCATGTTTAACGTTGAATCAAAACGATTTTTGACTAGGATCAACATCATGTCATGCTGATCATTTTAGAAAAAGTCCTATATCAATATCACTTATAGTTTTCAAGAAGAAGTCGCTACAAACTTGTATTTTAAAACTCTATTTTTAGCTTTGGCGGCCATCTTGGATTTCACATCAACATGAATTTTTGCTAGGATCAACTAGACTTTATGGGCAACATTTCTGTAAAGTTTCATGAATATCCATCCAGTAGTTTCAGCTGTGAAGTCGCTACAAATAAAAGTTTACGGACAGACAGACGGACAGACGGACGGACGGACGACGGACGCCGCACCACGGCATAAGCTCTGCTGATCTCTGATCAGTAGAGCTAAAAATCAATAATAATTTAAACAAATAATTAAAAAAAAAAAATTTTTTTTTTAAAGTTTGATAATGATCGGATGAAAAATGAAGGCCCTTTCGTCTTAACGAGGCAAAATATAGCGTTTTGAACTAAATCAAGGGCCATAACTAAGCTGTTACTGGTCCGATATGTTTGGTTTTCAAACTTGTCCGAGCTTTCATTGATATTAACAATCTGATCAAGTTTGGTAAAGATCGGATGAACAATGAAGCCCCTATCGTCTTAATGAGGCAAAATATAGCATTTTTAACTAAATCAAGGGCCACAACTCCGCTGTTACTGGTCAGATATGGCTAGTTTTAGAACCTGTTCGAGCTTTCATTGATATTAACAATCTGATAAAGTTTGGTAAAGATCAGATGAAAATGAAGCCCCTATCGTCTTAACGAGGAAAAATATAGCATTTTTAACTAAATCAAGGGCCATAACTCTGCTGTTACTTGTTCGAAATGGCTGGTTTTCAAACTTGTTCGAGCTTTCAATGACATTAACAAGCTGATAAAGTTTGGTAAAGGTCGGATGAACAATGAAGCCCCTATCATCTTAACGAGGCAAAATATAGCATTTTTAACTAAATCAAGGGCCATAACTCCGCTGTTACTATTTCGATATGGCTGGTTTTCGAACTTGTCCAAGCTTTCATTGATGTTAACAATCTGATAAAGTTTGGTAAAGATCGGATGAACAATGAAGCCCCTAGCGTCTTAACGAGGCAAAATATAGCATTTTTAACTAAATCAAGGGCCATAACTCCGCTGTTACTAGTCCGATATGGCTGGTTTTCGAACTTGTCCGAGCTTTCATTGATATTAACAATGTGTTAATGTTCGGTAAAGATAGGATGAAAAACGAAGGCCCTATCATCTTAACGAGGCAAAATATAGCATTTTTAACTAAATCAAGGACCATAACTCTGGTGGTACTGGTCCAATCTGGCTGGTTTTCGAACTTGTCCGAGCTTTCAATGATATTAACAATGTGGTAAAGTTTGGTAAAGATAGGATGAAAAATGAAGGCCCTATCGTCTTAACGAGGCAAAATATAGCAATATAGCATTTTTAACTAAATCAAGGGCCATAACTCCGCTGTTACTTGGCCGATCTGGCAGGTTTTCGAACTCATCCAAGCTTTCATTGATATTAACAACCTGTTAAAGTTTGGTAAAGAATGGATGAAAAATGAAGGCCCTATCGTCTTAACGAGACAAAAGTTAACGACGGACGACGGACAACGGACGGACAACTCGGCATCCCATAAGCTCTGCTGGCCTTCGGCCAGTAGAGCTAAAAAAAAAAATAATAATAATAATAATAATAATTTAAAAAAAAAAAAAAATGAAAAAAAATAATAATTAAAAAAAAAAAGAAATTAAAAAAAAATATTGAAAAAATATTGAAAAAAAAAAAAAAAAAAAAAAAGAAATTTAAAAAAAATATTGAAAAAAATAATTAATAAAAGAAATATTGAAAAAAAATAAATAATTTAAAACAACAATATTTAACAAGAGGTCAATGACCTTGAAGCTCTACTGAATGATTTTGATTTCAGGAAGTAGTCGCTACAGACTTGTTTTTTGAAAATCTATTTTTAACCGTGGCGGCCATCTTGAATTTCCGGCAGACCTGAAATTTTGCTAAGATCAATAAGACATTAAGAGCAACATTCCTGTGAAGTTTCATGAAAATCCGTCTGGTAGTTTCAAAGGAGTAGTCGCTACAAGTTTTCATTATATAACTCTATGTAAACAAAGCAGCCATGTTTAAGGTCAAATCAAAACGATTTTCGACAAGGACCAACATCATGTCATACTGATCATTTTAGAAAAAGTCCCATATCAATATCTCTTATTGTTTTGAAGAAGTAGTCGCTACAAACTTATTTATTTTAAATCTATTTTTAGCTGTGGCGGCCATCTTGAATTTCCGGCCGACCTGAAATTTTTCTAGGATCAACTAGACATCAAGAGCAACATTCCTGTGAAGTTTCATGAACATCCGTCAAGTAGTTTCAGAGGAGTAGTCGCTACAAGTTTTTACTATATAATTCTATGTAACCAAAGATGGCCACTGGCAGCCATGTTTAACGTCGAATCAAAATAATTTTCCACAAGGATCTACACCATGTCATGCTGATCATTTTACAAAAAGTCCCATATCAATATCACTTATAGTTTTCAAGAAGTAGTCGCTACAAACTTATTTTTTAAAAATCTATTTTTAGCTGCGACGGCCATCTTGAATTTCGGGCCGACCTGAAATTTTGATTGGATCAATGAGACATCAAGAGCAACATTCCTGTAAAGTTTCATGACAATCAGCCAAGTAGTTTCAGAGGAGTAGTCACTACAAGTTTTTACTATATAACTCTATGTAAACAAAGATGGCCGCTGGCAGCCATGTTTAACGTTGAATCAAAACGATTTTTGACTAGGATCAACATCATGTAATGCTGATCATTTTAGAAAAAGTCCCATATCAATATCACTTATAGTTTTCAAGAAGTAGTCGCTACAAACTTATTTTTTAAAAATCTATTTTTAGCTGTGACGGCCATCTTGAATTTCCGGCCGACCTGAAATTTTGATAGGATCAATGAGACATCAAGAGCAACATTCCTGTAAAGTTTCATGACAATCCGCCAAGTAGTTTCAGAGAAGAAGTCGCTACAAGTTTTTACTATATAACTCTATGTAAACAAAGATGGCCGCTGGCAGCCATGTTTAACGTTGAATCAAAACGATTTTTGACTAGGATCAACATCATGTCATGCTGATCATTTTAGAAAAAGTCCCATATCAATATCACTTATAGTTTTCAAGAAGAAGTCGCTACAAACTTGTATTTTAAAACTCTATTTTTAGCTTTGGCGGCCATCTTGGATTTCACATCAACATGAATTTTTGCTAGGATCAACTAGACTTTATGGGCAACATTTCTGTAAAGTTTCATGAATATCCATCCAGTAGTTTCAGCTGTGAAGTCGCTACAAATAAAAGTTTACGGACAGACAGACGGACGGACGACGGACGCCGCACCACGGCATAAGCTCTGCTGATCTCTGATCAGTAGAGCTAAAAATGAATAAAATAAAAAAATTAGAAAAAAATAATTAAAAAAATAAATCAAAAAATAAATATATTAATTTAAAAAATAATTAAAAAAATAAAAGTTTGGTAATGATCGGATGAAAAAGGAAGGCCCTCTCGTCTTTACGAGGCAAAATATAGCGTTTTGAACTAAATCAAGAGCCATAACTAAGCTGTTACTGGTCCGATATGTTTGGTTTTCAAACTTGTCCGAGCTTTCATTGATATTAACAATCTGATAAAGTTTGGTAAAGATCGGATGAACAATGAAGCCCCTATCGTCTTAATGAGGCAAAATATAGCATTTTTAATTAAATCAAGGGCCACAACTCCGCTGTTACTGGTCCGATATGGTTTGTTTTCGAACTTGTTCGAGCTTTAAATGACATTAACAATCTGATAAAGTTTGATAAAGATCGGTTGAACAATGAAGCCCCTATCGTCTTAACGAGGCAAAATATAGCATTTTTAACTAAATCAAGGGCCATAACTCCGCTCTTACTATTCCGATATGGCTGGTTTTCGAACTTGTCCGAGCTTATATTGATATTAACAATCTGATAAAGTTTGGTAAAGATTGGATGAACAATGAAGCCCCTAGCATCTTAACGAGGCAAAATATAGCATTTTTAACTAAATCAAGGGCCATAACTCCGCTGTTACAAGTCCGATATGGCTGGTTTTCGAACTTGTCCGAGCTTTTTTTGATATTAACAATGTGGTAAAGTTTGGTAAAGATATGATGAAAAACGAAGGCCCTATCATCTTAACGAGGCAAAATATAGCAATACAGCATTTTCAACTAAATCAAGGACCATAACTCTGGTGTAACTGGTCCGATCTGGCTGGTTTTCGAACTTGTCCGAGCTTTCATTGATATTAACAATGTGGTAAAGTTTGGTAAAGATAGGTTGAAAAATGAAGGCCCTATCGTCTTAACGAGGCAAAATATAGCAATATAGCATTTTTAACTAAATCAAGGGCCATAACTCCGCTGTTACTTGACCGATCTGGCTGGTTTTCGAACTCATCCGAGCTTTCATTGATATTAACAACCTGTTAAAGTTTGGTAAAGATTGGATGAAAAATGAAGGCCCTATCGTCTTAACGAGGCAAAATATAGCAATATAGCATTTTTAACTAAATCAAGGGCCACAACTCCGCTGTTACTTGACCGATCTGGCTGGTTTTCGAACTCATCTGAGCTTTTATTGATATTAACAACCTGTTAAAGTTTGGTAAAGATTGGATGAAAAATGAAGGCCCTATTGTCTTAACGAGACAAAAGTTAACAACGGACGGACGGACGACGGACGGACGACGGACAACTCGGCATCCCATAAGCGGCCAGTAGAGCTAAAAAATAAATAAATAAATAAAAAAAAAAAAAAAATGATTAAAATAACAAGAGGTCAATGACCTTGAAGCTCTACTGATTGATTTTGATTTCAGGAAGTAGTCTCATCAAACTGGTTTTTTGAAAATCTATTTTTAGCCGTGGTGGCCATCTTGAATTTCCGGCCAACCTGAAATTTTGCTAGGATCAATTAGACATCAAGAGCAACATTCCTGTGAAGTTTCATGAAAATCCGTCAAGTAGTTTCAGAGGAGTAGTCGCTACAAGTTTTCATTATATAACTCTATGTAAACATAAACAAGATGGCCACTGACAGCCATGTTTAACATTGAATCAAAAATGTTCGACTCGGATAACCATCATGTCATGCTGATCATTTTAGAAAATGTCCCATATCAATATCACTTATAGTTTTCAAGAAGTAGTCCGCTACAAACTTATTTTTTAAAATCTATTTTTAGCCATGGCGGACCATCTTGAATTTCCGGCCCGACCTTAAATTTTTGCTTAGATCAATTAACAACATGAGCAACATCGTGTGAGTTTCATGAAATCTGTCAAGTATTTTCAGAGAGTAGTCCGCTACAAGTTTCATTATATAACTCTATGTAAACAAAGATGGCCCGCTGAGCAGCCATGTTTAACGTCGAATCAAAACGATTTTCGACAAGGACCTACATCATGTCATGCTGTCATTTTAGAAAAAGTCCCATATCAATATCTCTTATAGTTTCAGAAGTAGTCGCTACAAACTTATTTTTTAACAAGAGGTCAATGACCTTGAAGCTCTACTGATTGATTTTGATTTCAGAAGTAGTCGCTACAGTTTTTTTTGAAAATCCATTTTTAGCTGTGGTGGCCATTTTGAATTTCCGGCCGACCTGAAATTTTGCCCAGGATCAATAAGACATCAAGAGCAACATTCCTGTGAATGAAGTTTCATGAAAATCCGTCAAGTAGTTTCAGAGGAGTAGTCGCTACAAGTTTCATTATATAACTCTATGTAAACATAGATGGCCACTGACAGCCATGTTAACATTGAATCAAAATAATGTTAGACTCGGATACCATCATGTCATGCTGATCATTTTATGAAAAGTCCCATATCAATATCTCTTATAGTTTTCAGAGTAGTCGCTACAAACTTATTTTTTAAAATCTATTTTAGCCGTGGCGGCCATCTTGAATTTCGGCCGACCTGAAAATTTTGCTAGGATCAATTAGACATCAAGAGCAACATTCCTGTGAAGTTTTATGAAAATCCGTCCAAGTAGTTTCAGAGGTAGTCCGCTACAAGTTTTCATTATATAACTCTATGTAAACAAAGATGGCCGCTGGCAGCCATGTTTAACGTCGAAATCAAAACGATTTTCGACAAGGACCAACATCATGTCATGCTGATCATTTAGAAAAAGTCCCATAGCAATATCCCTTAGAGTTTTTCAAGAAGTAGTCGCTACAAACTTGTTTTTTAAAAACCTATTTTTATAGATTTGCGGCCATCTTGGATTTCACATCTACATGAATTTTTGCTAGGATCAACTAGACTTCATGGGCAACATTTCTGTAAAGTTTCATGAAAATCCATTCAGTAGTTTCAGAGGAGTAGTCGCTACAAAAAAAAGTTAACGGACGGACGGACAGACAGACGGACGGACGGATAGACGGACGGACGACGGACACCGCACCACGGGCATAAGCTCTGCTGATCTCTGATCAGTAGAGCTAAAAATCTATTTTTAGCCGTGGCGGCCATCTTGAATTTCCGGATGACCTGAAATTTGCTAGGATCAATTAGACATCAAGAGCAACATTCCTGTGAAGTTTCATGAAAATCCGTCGGGTAGTTTCAGAGGAGTAGTCGCTACAAGTTTTCATTAGATAACTCTATGTAAACAATGATGGCCGCTGGCAGCATGTTTAACGTCGAAATCAAAACGATTTTCGACACAGGACCAACATCATGTCATGCTGATCATTTTAGAAAAAGTCCCATAGCAATATCCCTTAGAGTTTTCAAGAAGTAGTCGCTACAAACTTTTTTTTTAAAAACCTATTTTTAGATTTGGCGGCCATCTTGGATTTCACATCTTCATGAATATTTGCTAGGATCAACTAGACTTCATGGGCAACATTTCTGTAAAGTTTCATGAAAATCCATTCAGTAGTTTCAGAGGAGTAGTCGCTACAAAAAAAAGTTTACGGACAGACGGACGGACAGACGGACAGATAGACGGACGACGGACGCCGCACCACGGCATAAGCTCTGCTGATCTCTGATCAGTAGAGCTAAAAATGAATAATAATATAAAAAAGACAGCTGTAAAATCTGGTAAAGTTTGGCAAAGATCAGATGCAAAATGAAGGCCTTATCGTAGGACGAGGCATATTATAGCATTTTTAACAAAATCAAGGGCCATAACTCCGCTGTTACTTGTCCGATCTGGTTGGTTTTCGAACTTGGCCAAGCTTTCATAGACATTAACAATTTCATGAAGTTTGGTAAAGATCGGATGAAAAAAGAAGGCGCTATCGTCTTAACGAGGCAAAATATATCATTTTGAAGTAAATCAAGGGCCATAACTCCGATGTTACTGGTCCGATATGGCTGGTTTTCGAACTTGTCCAAGCTGTCTTTGATATTAACAATCTGTTCAAGTTTTGTAAAGATTGGATGAACAATGAAGCCCCTATTGTCTTAACGAGGCAAAATATAGCATTTTTAACTAAATCAAGGGCCATAACTTCCCCGTTGCTAGTCCGATATGGCTGGTTTTCAAACTTGTTCGAGCTTTCAACGACATTAACAATCTGATAAAGATTGGTAAAGATCGGATGAACAATGAAGCCCCTATCGTCTTAACAATGCAAAATATAGCATTTTTAACTAAATCAAGGGCTACAACTCCGCTGATACTAGTCCGATATGGCTGGTTTTGAACTTGTCCGAGCTTTCATTGATATTAACGTGGTAAAGTTTGGTAAAGATAGGAAGAAAAATGAAGGCCCTATCGTCTTAACGAGGCAAAATTTAGCAATATAGCATTTTTAACTAAATCAAGGGCCATAACTCCGCTGTTACTTGTCCGATCTGGCTGGTTTTCGAACTCATCCGAGCTTTTATTGATATTAACAACCTGTTCAAGTTTGGTAAAGATCGGATGAAAAACGAAGGCCCTATCGTCTTAACGAGACAAAAGTTAACAACGGACGACGGACGGACGGACGGACGACGGACAACTCGGCATCCCATAAGCTCTGCTGGCCTTCGGCCAGTAGAGCTAAAAAGAAAGTCATAAAATCTGCTAAAGTTTGGCAAAGATCGGATGAAAAATGAAGGCCCTATCGTCTTAACGAGGCAAAATATAGCATTTTGAACTAAATCAAGGGCCGTAACTCCGCTGTTACTCGTCCGATATAGCTGGTTTTCAAAATTGTTCGAGCTTTTAACAACATTAACAATCTGATAAAGATTGGTAAAGATCGGATGAACAATGAAGCCTCTATCGTCTTAACGATGCAAAATATAGCATTTTTAACAATCAAGGGCCATAACTCCGCTGTTACTATTCCGATATGGCTGGTTTTCGAACTTGTCTGAGCTTTCATTGATATTAACAATGTGGTAAAGTTTGGTAAAGATAAGATGAACAAGAGGTCAATGACCTTGAAGCTCTACTGATTGATTTTGATTTCAGGAAGTAGTCGCTACAAACTGTTTTTTTGAAAATCTATTTTTAGCTGTGGTGGCCATCTTGAATTTCCGGCCGACCTGAAATTTTGCTAGGATCAATTAGACATGAAGAGCAACATTCCTGTGAAGTTTCATGAAAATCCGTCAATTAGTTTCAGAGGAGTAGTCACTACAAGTTTTCATTATATAACTCTATGTAAACAAAGATGGCCACTGACAGCCATGTTTAACATTGAATCAAAATAATGTTCGACTCGGATAACCATCATGTCATGCTGATCATTTTAGAAAAAGTCCCATATCAATATCTCTTATAGTTTTCAAGAAGTAGTCGCTACAAACTTATTTTTTAAAAATCTATTTTTAGCCATGGTGGCCATTTTGAATTTCCTGCCGACCTGAAATTTTGCTAAGATCAATTAGACATCAAGAGCAACATTCGTGTGAAGTTTCATGAAAATCCGTCAAGTAGTTTCAGAGGAGTAGTCGCTACAAGTTATCATTATATAACTCTATGTAAACAAAGATGGCCACTGGCAGCCATGTTTAACGTCGAATCAAAATAATGTTCGACTTGAATAACCATCATGTCATGCTGATCATTTTATAAAAAGTCCCATATCAATATCACTTATAGTTTTCAAGAAGTAGTCGCTACAAACTTGTATTTTGAAAATCTATTTTTAGCCATGGCGGACATCTTGAATTTCCGGCCGACCTGAAATTTTGCAAGGATCAATTAGACATCAAGAGAAACATTCGTGTGAAGTTTCATGAAAATCCGTCAAGTATTTTCAGAGGAGTAGTCGCTACAAGTTATCATTATATAACTCTATGTAAACAAAGATGGCCACTGGCAGCCACGTTTAACGTTGAATCAAAATAATGTTCGACTCGGATAACCATCATGTCATGCTGATAATTTTAGAAAAAGTCCCATATCAATATCTCTTATAGTTTTCAAGAAGTAGTCGCTACAAACTTATTTTTTAAAAATCTATTTTTAGCCGTGGCGGCCATCTTGAATTTCCGGCCGACCTGAAATTTTGCTAGGATCAATAAGACATCAAGAGCAACATTTCTGTGAAGTTTCATGAAAATCCGTCAAGTAGTTTCAGAGGAGTAGTCGCTACAAGTTTTCATTATATAACTCTATGTAAACAAAGATGGCCGCTGGCAGCCATGTTTAACGTCGAATCAAAACGATTTTCGACAAGGACCAACATCATGTCATGCTGATCATTTTAGAAAAAGTCCCATATCAATATCTCTTATAGTTTTCAAGAAGTAGTCGCTACAAACTTATTTTTTAAAAATCTATTTTTAGCCGTGGCGGCCATCTTGAATTTCCGGCCGACCTGAAATTTTGCTAGGATCAATTATACATCAAGAGCAACATTCCTGTGAAGTTTTATGAAAATCCGTCAAGTAGTTTCAGAGGAGTAGTCGCTACAAGTTTTCATTATATAACTCTATGTAAACAAAGATGGCCGCTGGCAGCCATGTTTAACGTCGAATCAAAACGATTTTCGACAAGGACCAACATCATGTCATGCTGATCATTTTAGAAAAAGTCCCATAGCAATATCCCTTAGAGTTTTCAAGAAGTAGTCGCTACAAACTTGTTTTTTAAAAACCTATTTTTAGATTTGGCGGCCATCTTGGATTTCACATCTACATGAATTTTTGCTAGGATCAACTAGACTTCATGGGCAACATTTCTGTAAAGTTTCATGAAAATCTATTCAGTAGTTTCAGAGGAGTAGTCGCTACAAAAAAAAAGTTAACGGACAGACGGACGGACAGACAGACGGACGGACGGACGACGGACGCCGCACCACGGCATAAGCTCTGCTGATCTCTGATCAGTAGAGCTAAAAACGAAGGCCCTATCGTCTTAACGAGGCAAAATATAGCAATATAGAATTTTTAACTAAATCAAGGGCCATAACTCCGGTTACTTGTCCGATCTGGCTTGTTTTCGAACTCGTCCGAGCTTTCATTGATATTAACAACCTATTAAAGTTTGGTAAAGATCGGATTAAAAATGAAGGCCCTATCGTCTTAACAAGCCAAAAGTTGACGCCGACGACGGACAACTCGGCATCCCATAAGCTCTACTATAAAAAAAAAAAAAAACAACGTTTTACTTAAACACAGGAAATCGCATGAAGAAAACAAGACGAATGGGAGTTTGGGCATGATGTGCATGCCACCGGACCTCCATATAAAGGTATTTGCCTCGGTTAAATTTTAGGGCTAGCCATGGGCCTGTAAATAGTTATTACTCCTTACAAAAAGATATTTGTGACGTTGAGTCATGACGTCAATAAAGTGTTGAAGACGTCGACGTCATCCATCGAATAAAGCTAAAAGATACCGCTTTAATCCGAGGCTATTGAAATACAGCTGACACGCAAAGGAATACAGCTGACACGCTAAGGAATACAGCTGACATGCTAAGGAATACAGCTGACATGCTAAGAAACTTGTCCAAACTTGGTTGAGCCAGGGCAAGGAATGTAAGAGATATAGATCTGTAAACACTGCTTACATGCAAAACTTGAAGTGGAGTGGGACGCCAACACTAGGGAGACTATATATGCTCTGTTATTCTTTGAATAGTCTAGCTAAAGAATTAGGTCCAAAACACATTAAGGGGAATGGAGCGACATGGCCAAACAAGTATATTATTTAGAATTCTGAAAAACTTCAAACAAGGTGAAAGAATTATCAAAATTGGATGATATTAATAAAACAACAAGAGGTCAATGACCTTGAAGCTCTACTGATTGATTTTGATTTCAGGAAGTAGTCGCTACAGACTTGTTTTTTGAAAATCTATTTTTAACCGTGGCGGCCATCTTGAATTTCCGGCCGACCTGAAATTTTGCTAAGATCAATAAGACATTAAGAGCAACATTCCTGTGAAGTTTCATGAAAATCCGTCAAGTAGTTTCAGAGAAGTAGTCGCTACAAGTTTTCATTATATAACTCTATGTAAACAAAAATGGCCGCTGGCAGCCATGTTTAACGTCAAATCAAAACGATTTTCGACAAGGACCAACATCATGTCATACTGATCATTTTAGAAAAAGTCCCATATCAATATCTCTTATTGTTTTGAAGAAGTAGTCGCTACAAACTTATTTATTTTAAATCTATTTTTAGCTGTGGCGGCCATCTTGAATTTCCGGCCGACCTGAAATTTTTCTAGGATCAACTAGACATCAAGAGCAACATTCCTGTGAAGTTTCATGAACATCCGTCAAGTAGTTTCAGAGGAGTAGTCGCTACAAGTTTTTACTATATAACTCTATGTAACCAAAGATGGCCACTGGCAGCCATGTTTAACGTCGAATCAAAATAATTTTCCACAAGGATCTACATCATGTCATGCTGATCATTTTAGAAAAAGTCCCATATCAATATCACTTATAGTTTTCAAGAAGTAGTCTCTACAAACTTATTTTTTAAAAATCTATTTTTAGCTGTGACGGCCATCTTGAATTTCCGGCCGACCTGAAATTTTTCTAGGATCAATTAGACATCAAGAGAAACATTCCTGTGAAGTTTCATGACAATCCGCCAAGTAGTTTCAGAGGAGTAGTCGCTACAAGTTTTTACTATGTAAACAAAGATGGCCGCTGGCAGCCATGTTTAAGTTGAATCAAAACGATTTTTGACTAGGATCAACATCATGTCATGCTGATCATTTTAGAAAAAGTCCCATATCAATATCACTTATAGTTTTCAAGAAGAAGTCGCTACAAACTTGTATTTTAAAACTATTTTTAGCTTTGGCGGCCATCTTGGATTTCACATCAACATGAATTTTTGCTAGGATCAATTAGACTTTATGGGCAACATTTCTGTAAAGTTTCATGAATATCCATCCAGTAGTTTCAGAGGAGAAGTCGCTACAAATAAAAGTTTACGGACAGACGGACGACGGACGCCGCACCACGGCATAAGCTCTGCTGATCTCTGATCAGTAGAGCTAAAAATGATATGACCATTTCAAGGTTGTTCTAAAACGGATATGGGAGTTGCCATATTCAAAACTGTGACGACTGTTCGAAATTACCATATATGGAATATTAACTTTTGTCTCTTTTTAAACACCCCTCGTATGTTAAAATATTACCATTTTAAATGCACACTTTAAATTCTTTGTAATTTGAAGCAGACCTTTTGACTGTTCCGTACACCGAGTCAATGTTAGAGGAACGGTATTATAATTTTCACCCGAGAGACCTACTCAATGTGCAGTCTCATTATTTCTACATATTATTCTGAATATATATTTACCTGAGTAGAACTTGAACTGGTATCTTGTCGTCCCTGAAATGTAAGAATAAGTTGATAATGGATGTGGTTTAATAAATTCAACATGTACAAATACCGGTACTGTGACTGGATACCAATTTTAACCGCTTGCACATCTATCTTCAAAACTAGATCTTGCGATTGCAGATTATTAAACATTTTAAGATATTTTATGACATTTTACAGGTGTATTAAGGGCTTATGCATGTAATTTATTCCCCCCACTCAGATCCAAGATGGCAATTTTCTGGAGACATGTTCATGAAATTTGGCATGTGTAATAAATGCATTGTCTCATTCGAATCAAATATGGCCACCTGGCTGCTATTTTTTTTCTCAATTTTATACTTTAAGATATTTGTTTAGCATTTCTCAATAACTACTTATTCAGTGTAACTTTGCGCTTGTCTTCAACTCCGGACAATATACCATTAAATTAACAAGAGGCCCAAGAGGGCTTGTGGATGCTCTACTGGCTAAAACGGCTCTTATATCAAGGGTTGTCGTCACATCATTCCCATCAGTACTTCTTTTAAAACATTGCAAACAAAACACAACAGAAACTTAAACCCTTGACCCATGCTAACAATTTAAACAAGGGGCCCTAGTTCTAATTTGGTAAGGTCATTTAGGGACTAGAGGCATAACAATTCTATAAAATAAGTTTTGACCACCTGTAGAGGTGCCCTTTTATGTTGGCGGTCAAAACCCATTTTATATAATTGTTGTGCCTCAAGTCCCTAAATACTAAATTGGAAGTAGGGGTTGTTTTTAGTACAGTAGAAAGGGCCGTAAATCTGCCAAAAATCCTTCAACTGGAATACGACGAAGGTATGTGCAACTAGGCTTGGTAATGGTCATGGAAATCCAGGCAGAAGGTCATGAAAAATAATCGGGGACAAAGCTTATGTATTAAAACCTTTTAAGGGCCATATCTCCACCAACAACTGTAGACTCTACTTGTATGATGTGATTCAAAAACATAAACATGATAGAGGCCAACCCAAGAAACATGTTTCCTATATATAATTCTATGTATAACTCTAGATAAACTTTGGTTTATCGTGGCAGCCATTTTGAATATTTGACGACAACGAAAAACACAAACTTGATAGAGGCCAACAACAGGAACATGCATATGATATTTAACTAGAATGGAATAAATGGTAATATGTCGTTTGATAAAAGTCCTTAAATGTGACCTAAGTTTAGCCATGATGGCCATCATGGACGACTGGAGGCCCCAAAAACGCAAATCTGAGGGGGACTAACCCAAAGATCATTGTGATTAAGTTTCATCAAAATCCTTCAAGCAGTTTCAGAGATGTCATTTTTAACGTTTTCCTATGTAACTTGATGTAAAATTTGGATTGCTGTGACCCTGACATTTTGAAGACAGACTATACCTTGACTAGTTTAAACATATTTTATTTCTCATTATTATTACAACATGGAATCAGTACACAATAGCAGAAAAAGGATTAGAACGAAAGTAAAATACTTATGATGTTCTTCTCCTACCTTGACTTTGACCCTGATATTTTGAAGCCAGATTAAAACCTTGACTGTGACCCTGATATTTTAAAGCCAGACTATAACCTTGACTTTGACCCTGACCTTTTGAAGCCAGACTATACCACTGACTATGACCCAAACATGTTGATATGGGTCGTCTAACAGTTGGTGTTTATGAATATTAACAAATTAATTTCTTTTGTTTTATACAGAACAAGTAAGAACCAGAAATACCTTGTTGCAATAATGACGTGTCTCTGAAAATTCGTGAAGCGAAATTTTATTAAGGCATTCACTATGCCGCCCTCCCACTCTGCTGCAAAGAAAGTACACATAACAATTAGATTATGAAACAGTGCCATACCACCCTGCTGCAAACACAGTACACACAACAATCAGATTATGAAACAGTGCCATTCCACCCTGCTGCAAACACAGTACACATAATAATCAGATTATGAAACAGTGCCATTCCACCCTGCTACAAACAAAGTACACACAACAATCAGATTATGAAAAAGTACCATTCCACCCTGCTGCAAACACAGTACACACAACTATCAGATTAGGAAACGGTGTCATTCCACGCTGCTGCATAAAAGTATACACACACTATCAGATAAGGAAACTGCCATTCCACCCTGCTGCAAAGAAAGTACACACAACTCTCAGATTAGAAAACAAGGCCATTCCACCCTGCTGCAAAGAAAGTACACACATCTATCAAATAAGGAAACTTTGCCATACATTCTTTGCAGCAGGGTGGAGTCCCTACACAACTATCAGATCAGAGAAGTAATTTAAATATTTATATATACAAGACTAATATCGGCCTGAAAGCGTTCATCGTGATTAACTTACTCAACGGCATGGCTGTTACAACATTATCAACTGTGTCGTGAAATGGTAACATTTGTCGTCATACACAATGTTCCTGCAGGTGTGACCGTCTTTGCCTTCTTTGCCTTCTTTGCCGTCCCATTCACATCACAGCAACTGCACTTCAATGAGAGGTCTGTTGTTGTCATAGGAAACTTTTCTGGTAAACATAAATAGGTATATTCATTTTTAGTAAAATGCATGTTTTTGTTTTTAACGAAAATCAAACACAGTCTTCATGATATTTTGCAACAAGCTATGTCATAAGGTGCGAAACCACTAATTATTTTCCCCATAGACACCAATGTTAAAGTGTCACATAGTAATGATTTGCTGCAAATTCAACTCAAGTATGGATAATGCAGCAGTGTAATGTTCATATAGAAAACTAATTTTCCTCTTGAAAAATCACCAACTCGATGAGACCATTATCTATTTCCATTTTGTCACATCTTTGAAGAAGAAAGTGTTAAAGAGACACTACCTATATCTACTAGATTTTTAATGTAAAATATTAAATACTCAATATTACTGCAGTTATATGTATGCAAAGCTATTTTACAAGTATTCTAAGAAGCAACAAGGTTCGTATTCCAGTTCTGTAAATTATTAATTATGATCAAAACAATATCTTCAATAAAATGCTGCCCAGCCGTTTATTCCTGCCGGAGAACTACGAGCTTTTACGATTTTATCGGACATGCGCAATGCCATTCAGTTGAACGAAAACAAACTACTCGGGGCAGTTCAGATAGTAAACGAATCGAACGGAACTCGTCACCAATCCGACGAGGCAGTTCCGATTGTAAACGAATAAGATCGGAAAATCTCCGTAATCGGCTCGTCTAAAACAATTATGAGTACAATTTCAAAAATCCGATCTTTTCTATCCTGTTTTTCCCCAGCAAAACGCATATTACATGGGGTGGAATTATTGCCGTTTACCTTTTTCATAGTCCTCTTTACAATTAAGTAAAATTTATATCAATTGGTGGACAAAAAGATATAGGTAGAGCATCTTTAAGACTAAGGTTTCTCGTTGCAGTGGCAGTGATTGCTAACAGGCAGCTGTATTTTTATATGCCAAATTAAACAAGAGGTCAATGACCTTGAAGCTCTACCGATTGATTTTGATTTCAGGAAGGAGTCGCTACAGACTTGTTTTTTGAAAAATTATTTTTAGCCGTGGCGGCCATCTTGAATTTCTGGCCGACCTGAAATTTTGCTAGGATCAATTAGACATCAAGAGCAACAATCCTGTGAAGTTTCATGAAAATCCGCCAAGTAGTTTCAGAGGAGTAGTCGCTACAAGTTTTTACTATATAACTCTATGTAAACAAAGATGGCCGCTGGCAGCCATGTTTAACGTTGAATCAAAACAATTTTTGACAAGGACCAACATCCTATCATGCTGATCATTTAAGAAAAAGTCCCATATCAATATCACTTATAGTTTTCAAGACGCTACTACCGCTACAAACTTCTTTTTTAAAAATCTATTTTTAGCTTTGGCGGCCATCTTGGATTTCACATCAAGAGGTCAATGACCTTGAAGCTCTACCGATTGATTTTGATTTCAGGAAGGAGTCGCTACAGACTTGTTTTTTGAAAAATTATTTTTAGCCGTGGCGGCCATCTTGAATTTCCGGCCGACCTGAAATTTTGCTAGGATCAATTAGACATCAAGAGCAACAATCCTGTGTAGTTTCATGAAAATCCGCCAAGTAGTTTCAGAGGAGTAGTCGCTACAAGTTTTCATCGTATAACTCTATGTAAACAAAGATGGCCACTGGCAGCAATGTTTAACGTCGAATCAAAATAATGTTTGACTGTGATAAGCATCATATCATGCTGATCAATTTACAAAAAGTCCCATATCAATATCACTTATAGTTTTCAAGACGTAGCTACCGCTACAAACTTCTTTTTTTTTTAACAAAAGGCCCAAGAGGGCCTGTGGACGCTCTACTGGCTCAAGATAAAGTTTATGTATAAGGGGCCATAAGTTTTTCAAAAATAATTCAACCAGAACATGGCAATGACAGGTGCAACTAGTCTTAGTACTGATCATTCTCGCCAAGATTCGCTGAAATCTGGCAAAGAGTTCAGAAGAGACTAATCTGGACAAAGTTTGTGTATTCAAACATTTAAAGGGTCACAACTCTGCCAAAAATCATTCAACCGAATTATGGCAATGATATGCACAACTAGGCTTGAAACTGATCATCCTTGTCAAGTTTCGTCTATATCCAGCCAGGGATTCAGGAGAACTAGCCCGAAAAAAATTGTGGTATCAAAATTCTTTTAAAGGGCCATAACTCTGCCAAATATCTGTAAACCGGAACGTGACAATGACTTGCACAACAAGGCTTGGTGCCTATCATCCCTGCAAAGTTTCATTGAAATCTGGCGAGGGGTTCAGGAGTAGTAGATCAGACAAAGTTTGTGTACTAAACCCTTTAAAGGGCCATAATTCTGCCAAAAAAAATCATTTAACCGGAATACGCCAATGATTTGCAAAATCAGATATGGAATTGATCATCCCTAAAAAGCTTCGTTTGAATCCGGCCAGAGGTTCAGGAGAACTAGTCAGAACAAAGTTTGTGTATTAAAACCTTTAAAGGGCCCTAACTCCTCCAAAAATCATTCAACCGCAACACGGCGATGATGTGCACAACTAGATAAAGAATCGATCATCCCTAAAAAGTTTTGTTTAATCCAGCCAGGGGTTCAGGAGAACTAGTCAGAACAAAGTTTGTGTATTTAAATCTTTAAAGGGCTATAACTCATTCAAATTCATTCAACTGGAACACGATGACTATGTACAACTAGGCTTGGTACTGATCATCCCTGCAAAGTTTCAATGAAATCCAGCCAAATGAAGGCCCTTTCGTCTTAATGAGGCCACGATATAGCATATTTCAGAAAATCAAGGGCCATGACTTCAATGTAAATGGTCCAATCTGGATGGTTTTCGAACTCGTCCAAGCTTTCATCGATATTAACAATCTGGTAAAGTTTCTTAAAGATCCGATGAAAGATGAAGGCCCTATCGTCTTAACGAGGCAAAATATAGGATTTTTAACTAAATCAAGAGCCATAACTCCACTATTACTGGTCCGATCTGGCTGTTTTTCGAACTTGACCGAGCTTTCATTGATATGAACAATCTTGTAAAGTTTCATAAAGATCGCATGAAAAATGAAGGCTCTATAATCTTAACGAGGCAAACTATAGCATTTTTAACTAAATCAAGGGCTATAACTCATCCGTTACTGGTCCGATCTGGCTGGTTTTCGAAATTGACTGAGCTGTCATTGATATAAACAATCAGGTAAAGTTTTGTAAACATCAGATGAAAGATGAAGGCCCTATCGAATTAACGAGGCAAAATATAGCATTTTTAACTAAATCAAGGGCCATAACTCTGCTGTTACTGGTCCAATCTGGCTGGACTTCGAAATTGCCTGAGCTTTCATTTATATAAACAATCTAGTAAAGTTTGGTAAAGATCGAATGAAAGATAAAGGCCCTATTGTCTTAACGAGGCAAAATATAGCATTTTTAACTAAATCAAGGGCAATAACTCCGCTTTCATTGATATTAACAATCTGTGCAAATTTGGTAAAGATCAAATAATAAATGAAGGTGCTAGAGTGTTCACAATGCTTAATATGGCATTTTTCAGCAAAACAAGGGTCATAACTCCGTTGAAATTACATCGATCTTGCCGGTTTTCAAACTTGTTCAAGTTTTCATTGATATAAAGACACTGGCAAAGTTAAGTAAAGATCCGATTAATAATGAAGGCCCTAGAGTGTTCACAAGGCAGAAAATAGTATTTTCCAGAAAAAACAAGGGCCATAACTCCGGTGTTACTGATCTGATTTAACTGGTTTTCGAACTTGTTCGAGCTTTCATTGATATTAACAATCTGTGGAAGTTTGGTAAAGATCAAATAATAAATGAAGGTGCTAGAGTGTTCACAAGGCAGAAAATGCCATTTTTCAGAAAAACAAGGGCCACAACTCCGGTGTTACTGACCCAATTCAGCCGATTTTCGAACTTGTCCAAGCTATAATTGGTACTAACAATCTTTGCAAGTTTGGTAACGATCAAATAATAAATGAAGGTGCTAGAGCGTTCACAAGGCAGAAAACAGCAATTTCCAGAAAAATCAAGGGCCATAACTCCGGTGTTACTGATCCGATTTGGCTGGTTTTCAAACTTGTACGAGCCTTCATAGATATAAACAATCTGTGCAAGTTTGATAAAGATCAAATAATAAATGAAGGTGCTAGTGTTCACAAGGCTTAATATGGCATTTTTCAGCAAAACAAGGACCATAACTCCGGTGAAATTATTCCGATCTGGCTGGTTTTCGAACTTGTCCGAGCTTTTATTGATATTAACAACCTGTTAAAGTTTGGTAAAGATCGAATGAAAAATGAAGGCCCTATGGTGGTAACAAGACAAAAGTTAACGACGGACAGCCGGACGGCCGGCCGGCCGACGGACAACTCATCCCATAAGCTCTGCTGGCCTTCGGCCAGTAGAGCTAAAAATCTATTTTTAGCTGTGGCGGCCATCTTGAATTTCTGGCCGACCTAAAATTTTGCTAGGATCAATTAGACATTAAGAGCAACATTCCTGTAAAGTTTCATGAAAATCCGCCAAGTAGTTTCAAAGGAGTAGTCGCTACAAGTTTTTACTATATAACTATGTAAACAAAGATGGCCGCTGGCAGCCATGTTTAACGTTGAATCAAAACAATTTTTGACAAGGACCAACATCCTATCATGCTGATCATTTTAGAAAAAGGCCCATATCAATATCACTTATAGTTTTCAAGACGTAGCTACCGCTACAAACTTCTTTTTTAAAAATCTATTTTTAGCTTTGGCGATCAACTAGACTTTATGGGCAACATTTCTGTAAAGTTTCATGAATATCCATCCAGTAGTTTCAGAGGAGTTGTCGCTACAAATAAAAGTTTACGGACAGACGGACGGACGCCGCACCACGGCATAAGCTCTGCTGATCTCTGATCAGTAGAGCTAAAAATAATTGTGACGTCGAGTCATGACGTCAATAAAGTGTTGAAGACGTCGACGTCATCCACCGAATAAAGCTAAAACATACCGCTTTAATCAGAGGCTGTTGAAATACAGCTGACACGCAAAGGAATACAGCTGACATGCAAAGGAATACAGCTGACACGCACAAAGGAATACAGCTGACATGCACAAAGGAATACAGCTGACACGCTAAGGAATACAGCTGACACGCACAAAGGAATACAGCTGACACGCACAAAGGAATACAGCTGACACGCTAAGGAATACAGCTGACACGCTAAGAAATACAGCTGACACGCACAAAGGAATACAGTGGACACGCACAAAGGAATACAGCGGACACGCACAAAGGAATACAGCGGACACGCTAAGGAATACAGCTGACACGCACAAAGGAAAACAGCCGACACGCTAAGGAATACAGCTGACACGCACAAAGGAATACAGCTGACACGCACAAAGGAATACAGCTGACATGCTAAGGAATACAGCTGACACGCACAAAGGAATACAGCTGACACGCACAAAGGAATACAGCTGACACACTAAGGAATACAGCTGACACGCACAAAGGAATACAGCTGACACGCAAAGGAATACAGCTGACACGCACAAAGGAATACAGCTGACACGCTAAGGAAGCTCATGTCAAAACTTGGTTGAGCCAGGGCAAGGAATGTAAGAGATATAGATCTGTAAACACTGCTTACATGCAAAACTTGAAGTGGAGTGGGACGCCAACACTAGGGAGACTATATATGCTCTGTTATTCTTTGAATAGTCTAGCTAAAGAATTAGGTCCAAAACACATTAAGGGGAATGGAGCGACATGGCCAAACAAGTATATTATTTAGAATTCTGAAAAACTTGGAACAAGGTGAAAGAATTATCAAAATTGGATGATAAACAAAAATGATAGGACCATTTCAAGGTTGCTCCAAAACGGATATGGGAGTTGCCATTTTCAAAACTATGACAACATAGTTCCAAATTACCATATATGGAATATTAACTTTTGTCTCTTTTTAAACACCCCTCGTATGTTAAAATATAACCATTTTAAATGCACACTTTAAATTCTATGTAATTTGAATCAGACCGTTTGACTGTTCCATACACCGAGTCAATGTTAGAGGAACAGTATTATAATTTTCACCAGAGAGACCTACTCAATGTGCAGTCTCATTATTTCTACATATTATTCTGAATATTTACCTCAGTAGAACTTGAACTGGTATCTTGTCGTCCCTGAAATGTAAGAATAAGTTGATGTGGTTTAATAAATTCAACATGTACAAATACTGCGACTGGATACCAATGACTGGATACTAATTTTAACCGCTTGCCCATCTATCTGCAAAACTAGATCTTGAGATTGCAGATTATTAAACATTTCAAGATATTTTATGACATTTTACAGGTGTATTAAGGGCTTATGCATGTAACATTCCCCCCATTCAGATCCAAGATGGCCTACTGGCGGCAATTTTCTGGAGACATGTTCGTGAAATTTGGCATGTGTATTAAATGCATTGTCTCATTCGAATCAAATAAGGCCACCTGGCTGCCATTTTTTTTCACTATTTTATACTCGAAGACATTTGTTTCGCATTTCTCAACAAGGCCTAAAAAAATAATTTGTGTGGTTCCGGGAAACATGTTCAAAATTGGTAGGTAGGGTAGGTCGGATCTTTTTTTTTTTTTTTTTTTTGAACGCAAAGGTGATGCACTGAATTATGTACTTACATTTTATTTTTTTTTCGAAATGGACCAAAAAAACGTCAGGGCCGGCGGGTATTCGTAGGTAGGGTCGGGTGACCCGAACCACACATACACATTTTTTTTTTTAGGCCTAACTACTTATTCAGTGTAACTTGGTGCTCGTCTTCAACTCGGGACAATATACCATTAAATTAACAAGAGGCCCTAGAGGGCTTGTGGATGCTCTACTGGCTAAAACTGCTCTTATATCAAGGGTTGTCATCACAAAATTCCCATCAGTACTTCTTTTAAAACATTGCAAAACAAGAGGCCCAAGAGGGCCTGTGAACGCTTTACTGGCTAACACGGCTCTTATAACATCAATGAAGCGATTGACTGCCATTTACGTTTTTTTTGGAAAGTTTCGGGCAAAAAACAGCTTTTTAACTAAATCAAGGGCCATAACTAAAGAATCTGGTAAAGTTTGGTAAAGATCAGATGAAAAATGAAGGCCCCACCGTATTAACGAGGCAAAATATAGCATTTTTATCTAAATCAAGAGCCGTAACTCCTCTGTTACTGGTCCGACTGGTCCAACATAGAGCTAAAAAAAAAAAAAAAAAAAAAAAAAATATATATATATATAAAAAAAAATATATGAAAAAAAAATGAAAAAATGAAATAAATAAAAAAAAAAAAATAATATAAAAAAAGAAAGTCATAAAATCTGCTAAAGTTTGGCAAAGATCGGTTGAAAAATGAAGGCCCTATCGTCTTAACGAGGCAAAATATAGCATTTTGAACTAAATCAAGGGCCATAACTCCGCTGTTACTAGTCCGATATGAATGGTTTTGGAACTTGTCCGAGCTTTCATTGATATTAACAACTTGATCAAGTTTGGTAAAGATCGGATGAACAATGAAGACCCTATCGTCTTAACGAGAGAAAATATATTTTAACTAAATCAAGGGCCATAACTCCGTTGGTTTTCGAACTTGTTCGAGCTTTCAACGACATTAACAATCTGATAAAATTTGGTAAAGATCGGATGAACAATGAAGCCCATATCGTCTTAACGAGGCAAAATATAGCATTTTTAACTAAATCAAGGGCCATAACTCCACTGTTACTGGTCCGATATAGCTGGGTTTTTACACCTGTCATGCCACCAGACTCACTTCCACATTGTTTAACGATGCACCGCGGCATCTTTGTATAACACAATAGTCAATTACCACACAAGCATAAAGTATGACAATGAAATTCAATATATATACGGTAACACTAATAATCCTGAAATATGTTCACTCTTTGACTGTTCAACTCGATCTGTCATTTTTTCCGGAAAACGACAGGCTTATTTGCTACTGCGCATGCGTGAACGATGACGTCAAAGTATATCCTGTGGAGGTTGGTACTCTTAAATGTGGGTGTCTGCAGGGGGTTTATTTAGTTCAGTCAAATTGATCTTATATAGTTCGGGAAGAAAATAAAATGACCAAAATACCGTGATCGATTATCATTTATGTCACTTTATTCAAAAATAACGGTTCCAAGATTCCGCTACAACCCCAGATAACTCTGACCATATCTGATTCAGAGATCATCCAATGTGGAAGCTGCGATATGTTTACAGCACCTACTGTTCCTCCATCTTCTTTCACAAGCTTATATTTCTGCTTGTGAACTAGTTCATTGGGTATTGACGAGACAATGCTAATGAAGTTTATCTCACACATGAGATGGTTTATTTTAAGATTTAAAGTGTAACTGAACCAGGGGAAGAAATATATTTTACTTTATATGGCATTGACATGTTACTCGTCCTTATAGGATGTTTACTCGTCCTGCTCTGATTGTAAAAGTTGATAAGTCAAAGCAGTCAGATACCATCATTTAACACTATTGTATATAAATAAAACAAAGGGAAACATCATAATGTGTTGTTTTTTTCTTTATAAAAATCAATGAAAATTACGATAGTATTATAGATGACTATATTCTATAGTTCACTACAGCCTGATCATGGCCATTAGTTACTGTGGCATGGTATACATGGTATATATTTCCCCCTTTTCCTGTGAAAAAATCCCCTTTTAGAAAAAAACAACACTTTCTTTAGTAGAAAATGTAAACTCCAATACAGGAAAACAGCATACTTTTGCAATTCCCCTTCCTAAAGGCTCTGGTCCCAGTCACCTAAAAGCTGACAAATTACCTCAAGGATTTCCCGGGTGAAAGTGTTATTTGTTTAACATCAAATACCGTAACGTGCGCGCTCCGTGAAATTAGAACGGGAGCCGCATTTTAGTATGTCCCAAAACGGAAATGCGTCATTTCCCAATATCCGGTTGACTTAAATTGCAATATATCGGTGAATAAACAGAGTTGCGATTATTTACTGCATTTAATCGCTAAATAAACTACTTAAGAACTATTTTCTTTGTTGTTGTTTTCTACTGAAATGTTACTCGTCCTCTCGGACGACCGATTCATGGGTTTCACGCGTCCGGATTCGAAATTCACTCGTCAATACGAGCGGACGAGTGGAATTTTCGTGCCCTGTGAACAGTACTGCAATTGCAAACTTTTGGTTTCTCTTTATGATTGTCATGTGCAATAACTAAGCCCGGTTTACATTAAGTACAGTAATCACTTGATGAAATTCCCTGATACATGTGTTTATTTTACGATATCAAATTGTAACGAAACAACGCGCCTTCGCATTCTGGAATATTCTCAAATATTCAAGAATTAAAATACTGAACGAACAACATAATCTTTTCATAACTTGACCCAATTAGTCAACAAATTATAAAATCAACATTTTGTTTGGCAGATATGGTCACAGCCCTACATGTATTGAAGCGCGGCGGAATCCCCCGAAACAGTTGAAAAGAGTGAATAACTCGAGCAGTATCATTGCTCCCATGACGCCATTAAACAATACACATGTAAAATTGACTTCCCAGTAATTGGGTGGGTGGGTGGGTGGGTGGGAGTCAACGGAACTGAAACTATTGCCCCTGAAGCCCCGAAAACTAAACGTGCCCCTTCCAGCACCAGTATTTGATTTAGCCCCCTGTTCGTAACGGAACATGCCATGGAATTTGCTCTCGCATAGCTCGCAAGCATGAGTAAATCGACATTTGGCCCATTTACAAAAGCCATTATTAAAACCCCTGCATACCATGCCTCCAGAAAGTGATGACCCTATTGGAGAAATTGATCCATTTGGAATTGAACTATTAAAATTCATTGTCCGCATCCACAAATCGGAATTAATTTTGCCCAAGACTTGCAGGAGATAGCCTCAATTGGAATTGCTCATTGTACTTTGTACCACGGTAACCCCTTGCCTGCTGCCTCTCTAATAACAGACATATAAAAAATCAAAAAGGCATTAGTCGACTCCACTGATTGATACGGTAAGTCAATATTTTGGCCTTTGACTCGTGTGACCTCACCTCAATCTTTCCCTCACTATTTAATATCAATAAATTGTTCGACTCCTTTATGGATACGCTGCTGTCAAGTAGCAAAGACATATCTATGAATTCATTACCCCCGATATTTCTTTCAATTTTTATCGAGACGTGTTCGGACAAACCATCCTCAGTTAAGGCTAACATTCCTGGCGTTTTGCCAAAATCCAGAGTCCTAATGAGGGAATCCTCAAAATCTGTCTTACCCAAAGACTTTGAGCTGTCATCGCTCATCTCCCCATCACCATCCAGCAGCCCCACCCTCTCAACCTCATCATCAGACTCGACCCGCCAGGCGAGCCCCACCATGGCGCTCGCCTTCCCAGTAGCAATGCAGACATTTTTCAAATTAGAAAATATTGGGAAACCGATTAGTATTTTCTAAATAGTATCATCAAAATAGTCCATTGAGGAAAAAAAAGTAAGTTTATGAACCACCCCACATGCAAAAAAAATAATTTTTGTGTCCAACAATTTCCAAAATGAATAAGCCTTTCTATCAATTTTTCTGAAAAAAGCAACCCAGCTGATAAATATTGTCTTTTCCTTGCAATAAAGTCATGCAGATGTTTATTTACAAAGTAATGTGTCAAATGAATGTTTCTTTCCCTTTTTCTTTTAAGGGGGTCCCAAAGGGGGTGTGTGTTCACGTGATCACGTAAAATAAAAACAAGGATCACGTCTTCACGTGAAAATAGCAAAACTTTCACATTTCACGTTAAATGTGGATGAGCAGACGTGAAGCGCTATAGGCTCGAGCTTCTCTAGTACAATGTGTGGGTTGCAACAACAAAAAAACACAAAAAAAAACACACGCAATCACGATTCCCCGTGCCAGATGTTCGCGCAATACGAAAGTTCAGCTCTCGGGGGAGGCTCGGTTGAGGAGGAGGGACACTAAAAGGACTGAAAATTCACGTTTCACGTCACCATATCACGCGATCACGTTTTACCAAGACCAAAATCACGGATCACGCTGATATAATTTTCACGCAATCACGCAAAAATATTGTTTGTTTCATGCGTCACGTTTTTAAAAACACCCAGATCACGTTTTCACGCAAAACCCCTTTGGGACCCCCTTTTAAATATGTGCTACTATTTTCACAAGTTGGTGTTAAACCCGTCATCTTTGCTATGTAAACAAATGAGTACTCGCGTTAGATGGCCTACATGACTTATCGTGACAATGTCAAGGTCAAATTTGAACAATTCTGAAAACTGAGTAAATTAGCCTAAAAAAGCCAAAAGTTCTTTCGTGATGAATAACAACATGTGTATGAAATATTTAAACTGTTATTTCACTAAAGAATTCATGAGAATTATTAGTGGGAACAAGCTTCTAGTCCGAAATAAGACGATCTGGTTTGTAGTACCACGCATGCGCATTACAGTCACATGACAAGAGTTGTCTTTTCTGATGTTAGCAGGTGTTGAAAAATGCGCAAAAACACCACGAGTACGTCATTTTTTGTGAGATTAAATAAAAACAAATTGAAGATTAATTATTGAAGTACTTTATTTGTACATAAACTAGAGCGTAATAATCCGATTTAATACTGAACTTCCAAAAACCGCACTTCGCTTCCATTTATTTTTCATCTACCAATAAATAACAAAAGCCGTGAGGTCAATTACGTAATGTATGCAGTGTTTTCTTCCTATATTCAACATAAAAAGTTCCACTTTTTAGTGTCTTAGCACTTAAAAGATGCGTAATTTGACGTACCCAACTCCAGGTTGGGATATTCCTAAATTCTAAATATAGCTTACGCGGCGCCACCTATCGGGTTTTGCATTGCTATTCCCAGTCTCCTTTTTTCCAGATGTGGCGCTCTTCGCCTTCCTCTTAACTGCCAAAGCATCTCTCCATGCATTCCCTCTACCAGACATTGCTGTCAGTTCGCCGATGGTCTTAAATTGTCTGAGATTTGATAAAAAAAATAACAGAATGACCAGAAAATAACCCGACAAACAAAACCCCGAGACAGGCGCCTCACCAGGAAACCAGAGTGTTACACACTCAGGGCCTCCGATGTATAAACCGGAACAAGCTACATCAGAACATCCGGTTTGGATGCTTGCGCATGCGCACTGTCTCCGTTTTGTGCACTCGCAAAAAACTCTTTTCCCCCCTTTTTTCCCGGGAACAGATACCACTGCAAGGCAGAAACACTTATTGGTTTAAACATATTTTATTGCATTTTTTAACAAAGTATGCAAATGGGTCGGGCCACAAGTTCTTACAACATTAGTTACGGCCCTTCCCAACACTTATTCACATGCTTACTGACCTTAATTCCGCCAAAGATTCCTAAGAAAAGGGCCGCCTCGGTGAGATAAGCAATCTCACGGACCAGTGCAGCGCAATTCACAGCACCGGGAAACATAGCCTCGGTCAACTGGCCCGCTTCTGATTTCTTCGTTACGCTATGCTCAGGGCTCTGGAAATATTTTGAAAATCCACTTGCCCAGGGCAAGTGGATTTTCAAAATCCACTTGCCCTGTCCAAAATGTCACTTGCCCCAAATTTAAAAGTCACTTGCCCCAAAATCAAGCCTTTGTGAACATACAAAAAAAAATTAGGCGCTGTGCGCCAAATGAATATTATTCTAATGTTTGGTTATTGTAAAAAAAAAATTAACATTACACTGTACTATACTGTTGAAATCAGATGGAAAAAACATTTGATTATATTTATTCAAATAACACTATTATATTCTATAATATACAATAATAAAAATCAAATGTCGACTATATGATGATGTTCAAGACTATTAGTTCTAAACTACATCAACATTCATGAATGTGTTTTCAAAAGTTTCCCTTTAGAGTAATTGCAAACAACATCTGCCTACTCAGCTTTAATCGTCACCGTCAGGCCACAAAAGTTATATAATTAATCGTGTTACCAAATGTGCCAAACAAAATACAAACTCGCAAACAAAATTTGTTTTTAATAATATGTGTCAAAATGACTTCAATAAAGCAACGCGCTGCATTCACATACCTTCCTTAATTAGTGCCAGTAATTAATTTCTACTTATTTGTGTATGGTACAGTACTTACCGTAATCGTTTATTAAAAATAAATTGCTTTTTGTTTACAATTTTCCAATGACCCGCGTTTCACCTATTACACAGCTATAAGTACTTGGCGAACTGATAAGTGTGTATTCATTACCTTTTCCGATAACATTCAGCGTCAATACACAATATGCGTTGCATAAAATCTTGGTGCGGTTATACTCTACCTAATTCGAAAGTTCGGCTAAACATATGATTTATGTTGCGCGTAAAATACTGCATAACAGAAGTCAACAAACTTTACAATGGTTACGTCTTATCGATTATAATTGGATTAATTTTTTGGGATGGTCTTATCTCATCAAACATGTTTGTAGAGGACACACTTCAGTAATAGGGAGATGAATAGGACACACTTCAGTAATAGGGAGATAAATATTATTAATGCCAATCAAGCAAGATTATCGGCGCATGGACATTTTTGATTGGCACCTCAAACTTTCGTCGGCCAATCGGGTTTTGACAAACTGTGTAAGTGGGAGGGATTAAACAATCACAAAACAACACAGGTCAGATTTATGACACTCCTGAATTACCGCTCGCGGCGAAAAATCGACAGGTGGTTAATTCGTAATCAGCACACTTTATGATAAGCCGAGTTTTCGTTTGATTTTTTCGTCTAAAACGGAAACGTCCAGTCGGGCAAGTGTCGGACAACCAGATTTGCGACGGACACCTGCCCGCACCCAAATTCCACTTGCCCGGGGCGTCGGGCAACCATATTTCCGGAGCCCTGATGCTACACGGATCCAGAACCAGGGCCTGGGGAAACTACGACGTTTAAAATCGCCCTCTCGTTTTGGGCGATTTTGGCGAGATTTTGAGAGATTCAACGAGACTTTCAAAATACTCATTTCTAAATTAATTTCATAATAATTTCGTACTTTCAACTTTTGAGAAGCAGCATGTGACATCAAAAATGGCAACAGGTGCATCAACAATTGACGTTGTACGTTTATTTACAATATGACGTCACGTAGCCTAATAAATTGGCTCCTATGCAGTTTTTTTTTATTATTCTGACGTTCTATGTAACTGCATATACGCCTAATTTCCTTTGCAAAAAACCCGACTGGAAAAAACACTCGAACACCCATGTGATTTTCGAACGAAATTGAGCAGCTTATCAGACTTATGTGCGTAAACCATGACGATAATCTAACAAAATAATAAGTTATTTACCATTTACTTTCGGTTTTGGTTTTATTTTTTTCCGAAGCATATTTTACATTATATATCGATTTTTTGTAGATCGCTATACATGTGTATTGACAATATATTGACAAGTGCGCGTCTCTCCCAACGTTGCATGCGCATGCGCATAAGTACATATTTTCCACTGTGGACAACGTGTCACGAAACTGCGTTGTGTATAATGTACATAGTATAAAGTTTTCAAGTCTTAGGTTAACAAAAGGTAATGGGCGAAGGGTGCCGGGATATTTATTATATATTACCCCTTCAGACATTCTCCTAAAAGAAAAAATTAAAAAATCTCGCTTGTTTTATAGCCTGATCTGGGGGAAAAAGCACCTAACCGTAGACCTACTGTATGTCCATGACTTAACTTCAGCTTGTTTATTTTGTTTTGTTATGTTCATTTTATTTAGTGTGTAGGGGGTGGGGTGAGTTAACGGGTGGATTCAGGGGGCAACCCACAAAAAAATCTGTAAAATATGGAAATTTATATTAAACAAAAGCTGTAGGAGAACAGCGCAGCTCGACTATTAGAGAATAATAAATGGTATAGCCAGTATATACCATCAGAAAACAAGGCTAAAACAATGTGAGGGTGGGGTGGTGGGTGGGGGTGGGTATAGAAACTCGGGCCGATATAAAAATGATTGTTAGAATCTCATACAAATTATAGTAAAACTTGGGGCAGGGTGTGACATTTCATTTATTTTTATCAGTTTTAATCCAAAGTTGCTGTCATTTAAAAAAACAATTGTCGTCGAAAGCCAACTCGGGGAGGGAGGGGATACCTGGCGATTTTTTATTGTGGCCTCATTTCAGGTTGTTTTTTTTATTGATATTTCATCTGTGTATCTGAATTTAATCTAAATTGCTTTATATGCGTTCAAATTAAAAAAAATAATATCCAATAATGGAAGATAAAATGAAAACAATTTCCCTTCCCCTGTCCTCCATGTGAGGGGGTGGGGGGGAAACAATTTCCCTCCCCCTGTCCTCCATGTGAGGGGGGGGGGGGGGGGGGGGGGGGGGGGCATAATTGATATAGTTGTATATTTGATAAAACAAAACAACACAGACATATGTAAAAAAAAAAAAAAAAAAACATTTGGGTGGTGAGGTTGTGAGGCGAAACATATTGATAAACTGATAAAACAAAACACAGATATATGCAAAAACTAACAAAAAACAACATGTGTAAGAATTGACCAAAACAACACAGACATATGTAAAACATATATAAAAATCGAGTTTCAAGTGGGGCAGGTGGGGTG